>PVKH010001886.1:0-28842 GCA_004027955.1 Chaetophractus vellerosus
AAAAAAAAAAAAAAAAAAAAAGAAAGTGAAAAGATGACTCACAGACTGGGAGAAAATATTTACAAATCATATATATAATAAGGGACTGATATCCAGAGTATATAAAGAACTCATAACTCAATAAAAAGATAACTCAGTTAAAAAATATACAGAAGATTTGAGTATACCTTTTTTCAAAGAAATACAAATGGCCAAGATAAATGAATATTTTGGAACTATATCTCCAAGATATGCAAATAACTATTAATCACATGAAAAGAAGCTCAGTATCATTAGTCATTAGGGAAATGTAAAACAAAACTAGAATAAGATACTACTTCACACCCACTAGGATGATAATATATAAAAAAAAAAACCAGAAAATGTCAAATGTTGATGAGGATGTAGAGTAATTGGAACCCTCATACATTCCTGTTAGTAATATAAATTAATACAGCCTTTTGGGAAAACAGTTTGGCACTTTCTCAATATGTTAAACATAGCCTTACTAAATGACCTACCAATCCCACTCCAAAGTATCTATCTAGGAAAAAACATATGCTCATGAAAAGGCTTGCATGCACATATTCACATTCGCCAAAAATAAATAAATAAATAAATACATGAATAAATAAATAAATAAAAGGAAACAACCCAAATGCCCATCAACTGGTGAATGGAAAAACAAAATGTGGTATATCTGTATACTGTTATGTTATTGGGCAATGAAGAATAAAGTAAACGAAGCACTGATAAATGTATGAACCTCAAAAACTTTATGCTCAGTGAAAGAAACTGGACACAAAAAGGCAATTATTGTATGATTCCATTTATATGAAATATCTAGAAAAAGCAAACCTGTAGAGACAGAAAGAACATTGATTAGTGATTGGCTAGGGTTGGAGGTGGGAATGGGAAATGGCTGTAAATGAGCATGAGGTTACTTTTTGAGGTGATGGAAATGTTCTATAATTAGATTGTGGTGATGGCTGCACAATTTTGTAAATGTACTACAAATCATTGAATTATACCCTTAAAATGGGTGAATTTATGGTTTGTAAATTATACCTCAGTAGAGCTGTTTATAAAAAATTTACAGATAATGCAACTTCTATTGCCTACACCCAGGGTGGTCTGATTGCATTCAGCCTAATAATCTTCATAGACAAACTCTTTTCACATTTATATTTCATTGGCCATGCCATATTAAATTACTTAAAGTAAGTAAAATTAATAATAAGTAAAAATATCATAAGTGAGTTTGAGAACAAACATAGCAATTGATAAGCATATAATTCAATGGATGGGTTATGGATGTATTCAGGCATGCCGGAGAGGAGACTACTAACTAGTATTAACTGAGCAGCGGGCAGAAGTCTGATTGCTTTATAGAATGAATGAAAAGTTCCACTTAATTGAAAGAATCAGTTAAAAGAGCTTCTATTTTCTTTAGAGAAGTTGTAGCTTTACAGAAAAAGCAAGCATAAAATACACAGGCCCTATATATCACTTTATTATCAACACCTTGCATTAGTATGGTACATTTGTTATAACTGATGAAAGCATTTTTAGAATTGTGCTATTAACTATAGTTCATGATTTAAACTAGGGTTTCCTGTTTGTGTGGTGCAGTCCTGATTTGTTTTTTTTTTAAATTTTTATTCTAATAATATATATATAAAACCTAAAATTCCCCCCCTTTTAACCACTTCCAAATATATAATTCAGGGCTGTTAAATACATTCACAATGTTGTACCACCATCACCACCACCCAATACTAAAACTTTTCCATCAAACCAAACAGAAACTCTGTACTATTTAAGAATTGAGCCCCATCATTATTAATGAGAGAGGCAGTACAACTAAAATAAAAAACAAAGCAAAATAAAACAAAAACTGACAACATACAAAGCAATAAGAACAAATATATTTTTTTCAGTTTTCCTAAGGGGTGCGGGAAAGGGAAAGAGAGGGTAATATTCTGCCTCTGCAATTAGATTGGGCAACAGGTAGGGAGGTTGATTCATACAGATGCTTAAAGGGGCCATTTCCTGGTCATTTCGCCCAATTGCAATGACTTCCACCTGCATGTGGTTTCAACTCCATTATGTAGTACACAATTCTATTCCTGACCTTTGCATTCTGTTTCTCTCAATTCTGGATATTTCATCTATCGTTTGCAACCCCAGCCCACTGATGTCCTGTGCTTACCTTGTGGCTGTCCCTTCACCTTCCTGGTCTAGGTGCAATTAGCAACCCAGCTGAATCAGAGTAGCAATGGCCTGTACCTGCCCTAGGACAGAGAGTGGAGATAGTCCATATGCAGATGGGGTAAGTGAGAATTGATAGTTTCCCTAGAGAAAACTAATTACAAATAATAAGGTTACTGGAGCTTTGTAAGGGGCCAGATCTTTGTGGAATTAGTTTAAGATGACTTCATAAAGGAAATGAGCTTTGAGCTTTGATATGGAAGAGAGCAATGTAGTTTAGTTTATTATTCCACTTAGATGGTAAAGTATAACTAAAAACCTAAAAAAGGCACCACTGATTATCATCACTGTGTTTTCAGAACCCAAAATTGAAACAAAAGCCAATTGCCCAAAGTAAATTTCAATGTAATAATGAGAGTAGCTATCATTTATTGAGTACTTATTATGCACTAGGCATAGTTCTGTGCTTTATACATAATTCATTTCTCATCGCAACTATTTGAGGATATAATTATAATTCCTGATGAGTAAATTGAGGCTCAGAGATTAAATAATTTCCCAAAGGTATAACACATTTGTTTATGATACATTAGATTTCCTTTATTGAAAGGAATCACCGTGAAATTGGAACTGTCCTAGAAAATCCAAAACTTTTAGTCACTATATATTTAGGTTTTGTATGGGGTTGGGAGCAGGAGTTTGAACAGGTTTGCCCGGTTAGGGCTGAATGAGTAGAGATGTACTTTAGAGGAAAGAAGTTCTAGAATCATAATTATTTACTGAAATAATTATGGTTGTTTTATTTGTGTGAAAATGTGAGCATTCAGGTTTTGATGTTTAGTATATCGTGGTTTTTAAACATATCTACAGATTCTTTGCACCCTATCCTATAAAAACGGTAATCAAATTCTTGTCCCCTTGATTATGGTCAAGGCTTGATGACTTACTTCCATTAAATAGAATGTAGTACAGTGACACAGCATGACTTGCAAGGCTAGGTTAGAAACAATGATCCAGCTTTTATTTGGCTCTCTCGAGGAGGACATGCATCTTTGGAGCCCCAAGTCATTATGTAAGATGCACGGCTACTGTGAAGCCAACATACCTGAGAGAAGAGAACATGTGGAGAGGACACATATAGAGAAAGATGTCCCAGGAACCCCAGCTGTTCCAGCCCCTAATCTTGAATTGTTGCCAGCCCAGGCACCGGATTTGTGAGTAAAGAAGCCTTTGAGATGACTCCAACTTTAGCCACTGACAAAACTGTAATCTCATGAGAGAACTCGAGACAGCACCACCCAGTCAAGATGCTCCCATATTCCTGACCGACAGAAACCATTAAACACAATAATTGATTTGTTGTTTTAAGCACTAAGTTTTGGGGTGATTTCTTACACAACAATGTAAAACTATTACAAGGTAGTTCTTGTTAGTTATTGGATTGGAGTTAATAACAATGTATTATTCCTGCCTCAAAAGTAGGTAATCTCTTTGGAAATGTAAGGAAACAAAAAGATTTAGAAGGTAGGTGTGACTAGAATTATGTCACCTTTTGCTGTTTGGAAGTAATTATATTATAACCCTGTGGAATGGAAAAAAACATTAGATTTGGTGTCTGAAAACCTACAATTAGATTTTAGCTTTGCCACTTCTACCTTTGTGACATGGGGGGAGCCACTTAACTTTGCTGAATGTTGGTTTCTTTATTCTTGAAAATGAAAGATATGGAACTTGGTATTCAGTCCTTGGCAACCCATTTTCAGAACATCTAGAAACTGGAATGTGTCAGAGGAGAGTGACAAGGGGTATGGAAATCATGTCAAATGAGAAAGGGTGTAGAAACCAGAGGTGTTTCACCTAGAAAAGGACTATTAGTTTGATTGCTCCCTTTGGATATTTGAACATTTGTGATATGGAAGAGGATATTGACTGATTTTGTGTATTTTCTGAGGGCAAACAGAAAGCAATGGATGGTGTTTTAGTTTCCTAGGCTGCTTAAGCAAATGCCATGAAATGGGTCAGGTATAAACAATGAGAATTTATTCACTTGTAGTTTTAAGGCTGGGAAAATGGCCAAATCAAGGTATCATCAAGGCAATGCTTCCTACCTGAAGACTGTTACATTCTGGGGCTAGCTGCTGGTGATCCTTGGTTCCTCGTCATATGATATGGCAAGGCACATGGCATCTCTTGGTCTCTTCCTTCTCTTCCAGGGTCAGTTTCAACTTCTTGCTACCTGTGGCTTTTTATCTCTCTCTGTATGAATTTCATTCTTTTCTAAAGGACTTCAGTAATAGGATTAAGACCCATCCTGATGGAGATGGGCCATGCCTTAAGTGAAGTAATCTCATCAAAAGGTCCTACTTCCAATGGGTTTATACCTTGAAGAATGGATTAAAGACTATGCTTTTCTGGACTACATGCATCATAAGGATACAGATTTTAGCTTATACAAGGATTTTCTTTTAAATAATTAGATTCATCAGAAAATGTTATTTGGCATCTTTGAACTGCAGAAATGCCAAGGAGAGAAAGCTTGGCTGTTTTTTTTTTCTGGGTACAGTAGAGGATGTCTATAACATACAGCCTCTTTCTGTATCTTCAAGAAGGCCAAACTCTTAAATATTTTTTTTTCTATTTCTCCTGAGTATCTCTTTAAAAAATGACTTTTTAAAACCAATTTTATTGATACAGATTAATAAAGCATAAAATTCCTCCTAGGTGTGCAATCAGTGGTATTTGCTATAATCAAATAGTTGTGCATGCATCCCTTTAATCATTATTAGAGCATTTTCATTATTTCAATATTAATAATAAATTAAAAAAAAACAGGGAAACAAACAAGAAAAGTCTTCACCCCTCAAACTCTCTATGCATCCCCCATTGTATGTAGCTTCTGTTTCTGGCTATTCTATCCAAAGTATATAATCAATGACTTTTAGTATAATCACAATGTTGTACATTCATCATCTCAAAAATTCTAGAACAATTTCATTACTCCAAAAAGAAAGACTCCAAACCCCTTAGCATTTCTTCCTCAGACCTACATAACAACTAATCTTTCATCTTTATGAATTGATTTATATTTATATTTTATATAAATGGAATTATACAATATGTCATACTCTGTATCTGGTCTCCAAAAATTACTTTTGTTTTTCTTTATTACAAAGTAATATGTTCATTGAGGATAAATTAGGAAATACAGATAAGAAAGAAAATAAAAATTACCAATAATCTCTATAAATATTTTGGTAGATAACTTTCCAGTTATTTTCTGTGTGTGTGTGTGGCCACATCTATCCTTATGCACACATGTAACAAAATTGAGATTGTATTTAAATACTACTTTATATCCTTCTTTTACATTTAATATCTTTCCTTATAAATGAATGATTGCTACATTTTTTGCTACTTATATTCAACTTTGAAAATAGTATCTATTTTTTAATTTAAAACATTGTTTATGATCAAACACTTGCAAAATATAGAAGACTTTAAAAAGAAAATAAAAACTATTCACTATTCCAGTACTCAGAGGAAATCATGATTAATGTTTTATTGGCTATTCTAGTCTCTTTTTTTCTGTATATAATTTTTTTCTTAAATAATGTATATCGACGTTTTGAAACCCAATTTTTTCATTAACAATACATTATGAATATCCCCACATCATTAACTTTTCTGCACAAATGTGATTTTCAGTAGTTTCAATTATTCCATCATATGAATAGAACCATAATGCCCTTAATCCATGCAATTGGATGTGCAGGTTCCCTCTAATTACTCATCACTATGAACAACCCTATATTCAACAACCTATATTCATAGATATATGAAACATTGTTTTTAATGGGTATGTGGTATTCTATTGTGTAGCCATATCATCTTTTATTGAACTAAATTCTTAATTTTAATATCTTAATTCTCAATATTTCGCTAAATAAACAATACTGGCATTGTTAGGGCAAATCTTTGCCCTTAGTCTTAATTTTTTATTATTTTTTATATCTTTGGTAAGTAGTTGTTTCAAGTATCAGTTCATTAGCCAATAATTTACCTTTTATTTGGTGCTCTGGAGGTATATAGAAGCATAAGACATGGTCCTAACCCTACAAAAGTTAAAAATTTACTTGCAGATATGACTAACACATGCAATGTAGTAATGAATAATTTATTCCAGTGTATTACTAAATGCTAATTTGTATAGTTCTGTTTAGGTGCTTTGATATGTTGTTCAGGAGGATAGTAATGCCCAGGATAGTCGGGGAGGGCTTCAAGGATGAAATACAGTTTGACCTGAGCTTTGAAGAGGGGGCTAGGTTCAGCGTCAGACAGGAGGGAGGCCATTCCAGGGTAAAGGAACAACATGCACAAAGACCCAAAGATCTGAGTGATTTGAATGCCACTGAGCAAGCAGCATTGAATAATAATTCCTGAAAATTCTGAGCCATATTTATTTTAGTATATTTTGTGTTTTGTTTTTAATATTTACTTTTTTATCCCTTCAGACACTGGAATACATCTTAATTAAATACTCCTCATTTGTGAAAATTGCTTTTCTTTTCTAGAAACTCTGCCTAATGACTTTTTTCTTTGTACTACTGTGTGTTTTTTCAGTTATATACATATATTTTATGTACTGTGTTTGATTTCCTGTGAAAAGTTCTTTAGAAAATCTGAATCATCATCACTTTAGTCCTTGTAGTGAGACTAGAATTCTTTCAAATAGTATTTTGAAAATTTTCTCTACTGTTAGGTTTAGTGAGGCCCCTGAGGTTAAGGGTTCAGAGTAAACATTTATAGTAAAATTGCTTAGAATGACCCTACTAATTCATTGCCCAAAGTACTCTTCTTTTTGTGATATTCATGTGATCAGTCAAGTTATACAGTCATTGTTTTCAGAAGAAAACTCAAAAGAAGAGAAATAAACTCCCTTAGGTTTTTTTTTTTTTTTGGTTACATATTCACCCTCATCTTTGCGGCAACGCACTGAGTCGGCCCTCCGCGGAGGCGGCTCGCTCTGTTCGTGGGTGGCTCCATTCCGTTTTCATGGGAGGCTCCGCTCCATGTTTTGCGGGCTGCCCGGCTTCCGTTGGCAGGCGGCTTTTTGCCTTGCCCAAGGCGGCTTTGCCCCACCCACGGTGGCTTGCCTTTCTCAAGGTGGTCTGCCGGCTTGGAGAGGTCCCCGGGGAACCGAACCCGGGGCCTCCCATGTGGTATACCCGCGCTCTTATTCACTGAGCTATCTAGCCGGCCCCACCTTAGGTTTGTTTTTATTTCACAACTAACTAGGCTTCTTGGAAATGTTCATAATATATCCACATTATAACATTAAGGAAAAGTATATTTATTTTATTGCTTTCTTAGAGAGCAATGTTTCTTAAAATGGGGTGAGAACCTGTGCATCAGAATCACTTGGAATGCTCAACAAAATATAATTTCCTAGGCAAAAGAATCTCAATTTTACCACACTTGTCAAGTATTTCTTCTACATAATGAAATTTGAGAACCGGTTTTAGGGAAATATTGCCTCAAATCTCTTCATGGTTGTGCTGTAGTAACATGTATCAAGACTTGATTGACATTATCAACAGGCATCTGCCTCAATTGTCATAAGACTTGTTTTTAAGAAATTTTAAAAGAAACTGTACTTTTTCACTTAAGAAAATTTACAAGTTACTCAGCCCTTAGAAAAATATTAGAGATAATTTTCAAGTCTATTTTTTAAATTTGGCATTATAGAATATATGTCAGATAATAGTAATCTTTTTATTATGAAAGTTTGGACTTTATAAGCTCCTTTAATATGAATTGCTTATAGGCCTCCAGTCAAAAAGATCAATATTTTTTAAGTTTTAGAAAGTTGAAATGTGAGGGCCAGAAATAACGTTTTCCCTTTTTCATTGTTCCTAAGGATTTATTATAAGGTAGATTATATGACTTAAACCATTTATAGTACTAGCTACTGCTTATGTTCGTGATTTGGTGACATATTGCAAATAGTTCTTGTGACTTTCTAGAAAAAATATCATGATTTTTCAGCCTCTTGTTCTCTGCTTCTTGGAAGTGATGAGCCACTTTGTGTAGATTATGGGGCTGAAAACAGTGGGGTCATTGTTGTGATAAGGAGCCCAGGTTATTGTTTTTGGTGCAGGGTGACAATGACCACATTAGCCCAATAAAAATCAAGGAGCATGATCTAATAAGTAAGTAAAAATGAGTAATTAAGACCATTTTATATTGGTCCTAAGAGGAAAAACACATTACTGTATGGAGCCTACATGCACAGGGCTCTGAAAACAACCTGAAGTTGTTATTCAGCTGGAGAGCCAGTCCTACTATCTTTCAATTTCAGTTGGGGAATGTTGGGGAAATCCTCCTTATTATGGTAGGTGGTGAATCTTTTGTAGGTGACTACTTCCCCAGAACTGTTGTTTTAACTTGTTCTTTAATTTCTTAGGTTGAGTCAGAGTTTTTTGATTTATAGGCTATGATATGAGGACAGTTTGCTTTTGAAATCAAATGACTGGAGCATGACTGATTCAAATAATGAAAATTGATTTTAAAAAGCATAGGTAAAATTTCAGCACAAATGTATTGAGTGCATTGTGCTAGTCATGGGAATGCAGAAAAGGTTAAGATTTGGTTTGAAATATATATATATATATATATATATTTTTTTTTTTAAAGATTTATTTATTTTATTACATATCTCCCCTCCCCCCCCGCTGCGGCGACGCGCCGAGACTGGTCACTGTGCAGGCGCGGCTTTCCCCGCTTGTGGGCGGCTTCTGCTTCTATTCACGGCCGGCTTTCAGTTTGCAGGTGGCTGGCTGCGCTCCATTCGCGGTCCATTCGCGGGCGACCTGCCCTGCCCGTGGCGGCTCTTGCCCTGTCCATGGCAGCTTTTTGCCCTGCCCACGGCGGCTCTGGCCCACCCATGGCGGCTTGCCACTCTCAAGGTGGTCTGCCCGCTAGGAGAGGTCCCCGGGAACCAAACCCGGGGCCTCCCATGTGGTATGCCGGCGCCCTATCCACTGGGCTATCCAGCCGGCTCCTTGAAATATTTTTTAACTTCTCTATTGAGATATAGTACACATACCATATAATTTGCCTATTTAATATATACAATTCAGTGGATTTTGTTATATTCGCAGAACTCAAAATATTTATTTCAAGACCCATATCAATAGTTTTACATTATAGTTCCTCAGGTCCAGAGGGAAGAAAAACCTCCTTGGCCCCATTTGTGGATATGCTCCTTCCTTCAGAGTAATAGTACCAACCATTTTTCATTAAACACCCCTGTGAGCTCAGCACTGAGCCTAGGTGCTTTACAAATGTTATCTCATTATATGCTCCCAATAATCCCATAAATAAATTTTATTCTTACCTTATATACAATGACAATAGTACCTAAATACTTAGCTTTTATTGAGTACAATTACTATCTCATTTAATGTGGAACTTATTCTCTAGACTCCATTTTCCTTTTCCCCCTTTCCCACTGGTTATTTGCTCTGTATCTTTTGCCTCATGCTTGTTCCATTTTAATTAATGAAGTTTTCTGGATTTCTTTTCTTTGTGGTGAAGAAGGGAGGGATATAGCAGCAATTAAGGCTTTCAATCTTCTGATAAGAATCACAAAACACTACATGCTCTACACTTTTTTTTTTAATAGAGAGGGAGAGCACCATACATACACAAATGAGAACACAAGACTACGGCGTGACTATGGCTTTCAAACCTCAGTTCTGATGTACAAACATTTCCTTTCTATAAACTTTTAAGTATTTGTTATTTTCCATCTAAGATTTGCTTTTCCTCCTTAGCTGATGGATCTAACCCTCTTACCAGTTAGCTAACTTCACTGTGCTATGAAATAATTCCTGTGCAAATGTTTCTGTAATAAACTTGTCCTTTTGGAAAAAGTGTTTTTAAATGTCACATGAAAATTATGTGCTGAAGTATCAGTGGTAAAGGTAAAGAATGTAAATTTGGACAGATGTATAGCTAGGAAAAAAACATCCTCTCCCGACCCCAGCACTGATTTAAAATTATGTATTTTTTGGCGAACCATTAATATTGAATAATGAAGCTAATTTACCTACTGGTTCTAAATGTAAAAGTTAATATTTTTGTAATCTATGTATTTTTCAGGCTGTGGAAAGGTAAAAGAAGTGTGCTACTAAAAGACAAACTTTGCCAATAATTATTATATTTATTATAATAATTATTTATCAAATATGATCTATTTTAAATGAAGGGTGTAAATGAAAAAGAAATTGAAATGCCTATTTTAAAATTAAGTTTTCAAACCACTGAGGCTGATTTATAACTTAAAAAATAAACACAAAAAGTAAACATCTACCATTTCAGGTGGTTTCTTTGATGATTGCTTCTTTAATGTTCAGTTTTGTTCAAGCAGAGATAGCTAATGTAATTTATTTGTCCTACTTAACATTATACTCTCATTTTGAGTTTGGGATTTTTCTCCAACTGTAAGCAAAGAAACTCATATTCTAACTATTTTATTTTATTTTATTTTTCTAGGAGTCAGAGAATAATAAGTTATGTTCCCTATATTCCTTCCGAAATACCTCTACCTCACCACATAAGCCTGACGAAGGGAGTCGGGACCGTGAGATAATGACCAGTGTTAATTTTGGAACCCCAGAACGCCGCAAAGGGAGCCTTGCCGATGTGGTGGATACACTGAAACAGAAGAAGCTTGAGGAAATGACTCGGACTGAACAAGAGGGTATGTGTGGACTTCACTGTTGGGCTTTTTTTCTTCTAAAAGTTCCAAGCGTTTAAAAAAAAATGAGTGGGATTTCAAGGGCCAGAGAAGTGTATAATTGGCACTAGCTGGGAAAAAGTTACTCAGAGGTTACCATGGTGATGGTAGATTGTGCTCCATTAGGAGTGTTATACAGATAACTCTGTTTTTCTAAAACTTTGTGCATTTTATTTGGTTCTAATGATAACAAACCATGGTTTTAAACTGACTATAAGCCTCACCCTGAAAAAAAGTAGTATGTGAATTTTCTCAGTTGCAATTTTATTTCTAATATATTTTCCCTTATTTCCTTTTAGTCCGTAGTATTTCATTTTGAACATATCAACTGTTTAAAAGCCAAAAAGAATTGTAATTTATTTTTCCTCATTTTTATAAATATTATTTTATCTCTAAATGTTGTAGAATTAAGAATTGAAGGTTTCTAATATTGTTAAGGCTAAAAATGTTCAGGGAGGAGAACTTCGACATGTGGCATCTATTGCAGCATCCCACACCCACCATCTCTTTTTCCACAAGAGTCCACTCAAGTTCTCTTTAGTTCTGAAAGAAGCCTCCTCAGTAATATTTTAAAACTAAATACATTATGCCTAAGTGATTTCTATACTTACATAAGTTCTTTCATTTTTTTGTGTTCAGATTTTAGATCTTAAAATGTAGGGTAATTAATGGTTCTAGATTTTTGCTAGCATTGTAAGTTAAATTTAGACCTCTTTGGCACTGTAGGGAAATGGGAATTTGATATAAAGAAGTTTTTCATTCAACTTATTTTTATTCTTTTAAGGGCTCAAACATTTAAAAGTTACAAATTATTATTTTGTGGAAGTCATTCTAAAATGTTCTTCATGCTTCCTTGTATTAATAACCAGTTTATACAGCATAAATGTAAACTGTTAAAAAATGTCTCAGTCACAATGTGGTAAGCTAGGAGCACCAATACCTATCTAATAACTGTGTGACTCTGGATAAGCTCTTCAGCCTCTGAGATGCACAATTTAAAATGTGGTGTGATATAAATACGTGACTCGGCAACTTATACTCTTGGAGAATTAATTATAATAATAATAGTGAATATAAAAGTCTCTTATGAACTATAAAATTATATAAATTTGAGGTGTTGTGATGATTATGTTATAAATATCAATTATTTTACTGTACTTTAATATAATGATGCCCCCAGAGATCAATAAGATGATTAGGACTATTTGGCTTTATAGTTACTTCCTGCAATTACTAAACTTTTGTAATTCTTGTGAATGCTATATATTTTTTCTTTTTTTTCTTTTTTGGTGTGTTTTGTGTGTGTGTATTTGTGTGTTGTTTTCTCCTCCTTCAATATCAGGTTGCAGACTGTTACTTGTTGCTTAGTTATACTTTTCTAAGTTGCTCATTCAAGTCATATAATCATTATGAAATTGGATGATTATTGACATTATGGACTATATTCAAAATATGAACAAATATGTTTTGGGCAAGTTGCTGAGAGATTCTCTTCAGGGTATCATCCATGATCTTTAGTGCATGGATTTCATGCTGACTCTTCTGGCTGTTCAAGACTTTGCTCCCCTGGTTCTTGGCTATGTTCTAGAGTAATTGAAATTGACAGATCAATGATCTCTGAATAAGTGAGATTGCTAGAATACTTTTAATTGTGATTCACCAAAAAGATGATTTTAGTACTGTAAGGATACTGTTTTCAAGATACTTTAGAGGACTTTTTTTTATAAAAATAAAGAAATTGATTAATGATAGTTTTTTTGACTATTAGGGAATTTGAAACCATTTTTTTTTCTCCTGTAAGTAATGGTTAGTTTTCTATTCTTCCTCTTCATTATGGTGTGTTACAGTTGATTTGATACAAGAGAGGCACTTGCAAGATGAAACCACTCATTTAATAGTCCTTTATCATGATATTCTAACTAGCAAAGAATATTTTTTACATCCTGAAGAACTTTCTTTTCTATAGTACATATATTATACAAATTAGAAAGTAAGATATTTTAATATATATTAATGTATATAGTATACCAAATGCAAATATGAAGTGATAGAAAGATGCTTATTAAATTCACAGATCCCACAAATCTGGGAGGAATAGTGAATATAATGTATGAAAGTAACAAAATCCAAAAGGTTTTGACAAGCTGAAACTATAAGCTTAAGACCAACCCATCAAGATAAAATTTAAAAGACCTTATTGTCAAGTTTAGAGGTTGTGACCAAAGCCCCCAGTTGTACAAGTAATTCCTGGAGGAAATTCAAAGAGCAACCACATGCTCTCTTTTCCCCCCCACATGAATGGGGAAAAAGCATATGAATTTTAGGTGACAGAATGCCATTGGGGTTAGCATGGTGAATATTGCCAGAAAAATGCCATTGCTACCTCAGTCAGATTTAATAGAAGTACTGTATTTAGCATTCAAGAAGTGTAATTTCATTGACCTTTCTGCTTGATATAATGCACCTGAAGTTTTGTGCTGAGTTCAGAATTATCACACTTTAAGAGGGACTCAAAAGCATTGGGGTGTGTTCAGAGGAGAACAATTGGCATGATGATGGAATTCCACAAATTATGCAATAATAAGAGTAATAGTTGAAGGAACTATTAATATTATCCCTAGAGTAAAGAAGACCAAGTATGACATCATGGTTGTCTTCAAAGATTAAAGTTATGTGGAAGAGGAATTGGGCTACATAGCGTCCTGGGGGTAGAATGGCAGATGAGAAAGAAGTTATAGGGAGCCAGATAGTGGTTTATATCAAGACCAACTACTTAACAATCATAGCTGTTTGTGTATGAATTAAGCTGCTTTGGAAACTAATAAACTGGGTGTCCTTGGAGGTGTACAGCAATCTGAGTTACCATAATAGAGCTATTATGGAGGACAGAGAAGTTCCAAAGCCAAGACTATGCATTTTTCTGGACAGTGTTCTGTAGGTTATGGTATATCTTTCATATTCCTAATCAAGAATTACATAGCATTGTGACAAGTTTTTCTTAAGTGCAAGGTACTATATTAGAACTCAGCGCTTCCTACCTTCTTACCTTTTCTTTTTGTTGTTGTTGTTGTTGGCATGGATCCCTTTGGTAGTCTGGTGAGGCCTACCAGTCCTTTCTTAGAATGATTTTAAATACCTGTAGCAAAATACATGGAATTACAGGAAAAATGAGTTGTAATATTAAATAATTTTAAAAATTTTGTGATATGGTAGAATGTGAAATTTTACTAATGCATTAAATAATGAGATCTAATGGGAGGCCTAGCAATATCATAATTTTGAAGTAATAATAAGCATAAAGGATATTTTGAGATATTGGGAACAAGTATAATCTTATATAAAAATATCTATTGTGATTCTATTGGTGACAATGACACATACTACTAATACTCTATGTTTTTTTTCCTGCCGTCATAATTTAAGGAAATGCAAATTTTCAGTTAGAGGTTAGCTAACAAATTTCACAAACCCACTGAATTCTATCCATGAACTCTTGATCTGTAGACTCTTGGTTAAGAGCTCCTATGCTAGATGATATGGGATATCCATAGGGAAAAAAAACAAAAGTCCCTAACTTTAAAGAGTTCATATTATAGTAAGAAATGTAAGACATATACAAAATGAATTCTAGTTCAGTGTCTAATATATGATAAGTCATATGAAAGCTATGTGAATAAAATGCTGTGGCAGTTTACAAGATAGATTGTTCCTGCCTAGGAAGCCATGGAGAAGTTCTAAAGGGAAATGGGTTTTAATTGGTCTTGGAGCATGAAAGGATTTATGCAGGCAGAAATGGAGGGGAGGGGCATTAGAGGTAAAGGAATAGGCAGAGGGCTTTAAAACAGCTAAAAGTTCAGGCTCTGACTTAAGGTATGTGAAGACACCTATGGGATATAAGACTGAAAAGTAGATTTTGTTCAGATCATAGAAGCCCTTTAGTTATGGGCTTAGGAGTTTGAACTTTATATTGAAGGTGATGGAGGAACCATTGGCTTTTTTTTTCAATCACAATAAGGTGATGAGTCAGAGTTTTCCTCCAGGAAAGTTAATCTGGCAGCACTGTGTAGGATGGGTGAAAGAAGGAGAGACATTAAAGGAAATTGTTTCAGACTAGTGATAAGGAGGGCCTGAACTAAGGCAGCAGAAATGAGAAAGGAAGTGGGGAAGTACATATGCAAAAGATAATAGGAGATAGAATTGTTAGGGTCTGACATGTCAGTGTAGAGACCGAGAGGGGAATGGTTCAAAGTTAGGTCAGCATTTTAAAAATCTGGGTGAATAAGGGAGTGGTAAAACAATCAATGATGATGATGATGATGATAAAAGAAATGGAGAAACATGTTTTGGAGATGGGAGAATTGAAGATTTCTGTTTTGTAATTCTGACTTTGATGCCCTGAGTTTGGATCTTAATTTTAATCACCAGCTTGGAGCAACAGAATATTAAAGTGTGAGAACAGAAATGATTATAGAAAAAAATTATTAAAAGTTTTCAAGAGATTTCTGATTCTATAATAATTACATTTTGAATCTAAGGATGTATGACACCTCCACCAATAGTTGCTTGGCTTTGAACCTTTGAAGCTCCAGGTCCATCTCCTCATTTGGAACATCTCTTATCTCATGGGACATTTAAGATCTTTGAAATGGGTTACTCATTTCTCTCTCACTTTTGCCTGGTTTGAGGGTCATACCTCATGATTAGCTAATTGACAGTCCTGTGTGGTTCATACAATAAATGATGACCTTTCCTGAGTCATTCTTGTTCTGGAGACTGTTTTGACTCTATCAGACAGATGCTTTATCCCCCTTATTTCCTTTTCAGATACAGGAACTGATCCATAAAAAAGTTTATTATTCATCTTTTAAAAATCTACATATCAAAAACTTCCCACTCAGTATTAGACAGGTTATTCTCTGATGGGGAGATTCTTTGATATACCAATTTATTATCTAAAGTTTAATCTGCCATTTCTTCCAGAAATGCTCTTCCCAGGGGTTTGACCAGATAGCTGAAACACTGCTAAACAAAGGTGTTCTGTCTGAAGTGCACCTCTAAATGTTAGACTTGTGGGAAAATAGTCAGATTTTCTGTTTTGTAGTAAATTTAACCTAGATGTAGTGTCATAGATAGATGGCTGAATGGATGGGTAGATCCCTCTATCGATAGATATAGACAGATAGATTGATGGAGAGAGTGAATGAATATCAGGATTTACCTTTTAAAACACTGTTGAGATTGGTGGGCAGAGTATGCAGAAAGACTTTGAGTAATAGATCTAGCTTAAAATGCTTCCAAAATAAAAATCCTTCTGCTGTGATTGACGAATTTTAGTTATCCTTGTATCACCCATCCTGTTGCCAGTGTAGCTGGGTTCTAACATAAGCGACAGTTGTCAGAAAATGAATACTTTAAAAAGGACTTCTATATCTAAATACATATATTTAATCAGAGCATCCTTTGGCTTCTGAAAATAAGTTGTCTAATGAGAATTTCATTTGAGCAGCTGCGACTGAGGAGGTCAACAGGCATTGCCTAGGAGAATATGGCCCAGCTGGTTAAATCTGGTTGTTGTCGTGATTTAAATGGTCAAGTGCTGCTTGTAATCCAGGACCGTCTGTTTGTAAAGGGAAGAGTGAGTGCTTCAGCATAATGTACAGCTGTTTTAATCTCTCTTTAATAATAGTGCTTCAGTCACTATCATGCCTTGTGTATCATACTACTAAGTATAAGATCCTAGGCCTAGTGAACTGTTTTGGGTCAGGTCCTGGAATCATCTGAGAGTGCAGGGAAAGAGATAAATGATAAAAACCTCAACTTTCTGAGGAAGTAGAAAGTCAGTTTCTTTCTGACTCTTTGACTCTTCTTAACACTTATTCTTTAGGTAATAATTATTGTGATCAGGAGGGAGTGACAAAGACTGTAGTTAAGTAAAACTATTAGAATAAATGAGCTCTCTTTTATAGTGGTCATAAGTTTAATGGAAAGTATGCAGGGTTTAGGTACTGAATAGGATACACACTGACCAGAAATTAGAGAATTTGTCCAGAGAAAGTGAAGGCTTTAAGTTATCATAATAATGAAAGTATGCGGATTCATTTTATTTTTCATGTACAGAAAGGGCAGGAGCGTTTGAGTTTTGGATTCCTGGTGGATAGGCTTTCCAATGGATTATGCAGCTGTTTCTCAGCACAAGAATGAGCATGTGTTTGTGTGTATATCTGATGGATTGTTATCATTATTCACGTCTCTACACAATTTACTTGAACTTCTACATATACTTGCACTGAAGTATACTTCCTTATCAGATATGTTGGTATGTGTTCCTCATCTGCTAGCTTTTCTTGTGCAAAAGGAGGAATGTGTTATAGTTTAAACAAGAAAACTCATTTTTGAAAATCATATATTTTTTAATGAACTAGATCTGTATTTGAATCCAAGTGCTAATATTTAGAGAGGCAGTATAGCATACAGGTTAAATGTATGCTAGCTCTGGAACTAGACTGCCTGGGTTTGAATCTCAGTTCAGCACTTACCAGGTGGCTGACAAAGGGCAAATTACTTAGCCTCTCTGTGTTTCAGTTTTCTCAACCAAAAAATGGGCCTCATTATAGTTCTAACTTCAGAAGGCTAGCATGAACACCAAGAGTCAGTTAATGTAGCTAAAGCTTTTAGGACATTGCCTAGCACATATAAATGCTTGATATATGTAGTCAATGTTAATTCCTGGCTGTGTGAGTTTGGACAAATTATTTAAGTCTCCTGTGCTTCAGTTTCATCATCTGTAAAACTGGATAATACCTACCTTGCAGAGTTGTTGTGATGATTTAATATTATATATAAATATATATATATCACATAGCTTCTATAACTATAATTATTATTACCATTGTTACCACTATAGCTGTTATTATTATTACTTGAAGAAACTGCTTTTTAAGAGAAATATTATAGAGATCTCAACATGAGCCATAGACAGAATTATAGGAAATGTCCCGTTGTGTTGATGTTAGGGGATTTAGCATTTGACAGCAATTTTGTTTGCATGTTCTAGAAGAGCAATTCATTTTAACTCCCCTTTCAGGCTTTTTGGAAAAGCTGATACTAAAGTTCCCCACTGGAAACCAATCTTCCCTACTGAACAATATGTAGAATGTGATGTCAGTGAGAGAGGTTGGTAAAACTTTAGATGAGGTTTTTAGGAAGTACCCAGTTAAGAGCAATGTGTTCCTTTTAAAGTAAAAATATATTAAAATCCTTTGCAATTTCATGGATGATTGTTCTGTAAACCCACAATTTCTCTAATAAAGAAAAAAGATAAAGGAAAAAAAAGCCTGTATAAAAAAAAAACCACTAAGTTTAACATTCATGCCATGTTAGAATATTGAAATAATCTTGTAAGACAAAATTTATAGAAATTAGCTTTTTACCACTGTTCTTACTGAAGGTTATATTGATGAAACATTTAGAATATCCCAGATTCATATCCTTGCTTTATGTTTCTCCTTCATGGGAGAAATTGGAAGGGTTTTGAAGTTTGGCATAAGCAATACATACAGTATTTATTACAAAACACCCACAATTATTATTTAAAAAATAAGTTGGGAATTTTAAGTCATTGAAATACTAAAATCCCTCAATACTACTCATCTTCTTGGTGAAGAACCAATCAGGTATTCAGAGAAATACTGATACAATTTCATTGCAATTCACTTTTTTCTTCTCTTTAAAATAAATCTCTCCTCCCAATGGTATTTGTGTCCTTGCACTTGTTTTAAAGAATCTATATCATAGTCATAGCAAAATATTTATTTAGTACCATATTGTTTAAATAAACAGATATTTTCTGAAAGTATTGTGCAATGCTATTTAGGAATCCTAATGAGGAACTAGCACCATTCATTTTGTAATTATCAATAGTTGAATTATGTTTAGTGTATTTTAGGGTTATGTATATTTGCATTCTAATTCTTTGGAAACTGATCATCTCATATAACTTTATAAAATAAACAATCTTCCAAGAATCCTGTGAACCCCAAGCATTCTGGACAATTCTTGGTTATTTCTATTTGTTATTATTTTGCAACTTCCATTTGCAGTGTTGACAATATGCTATTTCACTGAATCCTTTTCTTAACTTCATTTTGTGTGCCTCTGCCCTGAAAGGATGCTTCACATTTCTTGACCCATTCCTATCTCCTTAGATTTAAAATTTATTTTTCTAATGCTCTTTCTCTAAGAATATTGATAACTAATTCAGATAATTGTTTCTGAGTTTTTCCTCTTGTTGGCCCAGGAAATAGGAAAGTGCTCTCCTGGCATTTTGATATTTAGAAAGAGGATGCAGCTTTCTGGTGGTGTGATGAAATAAATTATATTCTCATATGATTTCTGGAACTTTGGAGTCTGACTGGACCATTAGTATGTTGCATTTTTCCATTGATAATTCATTAAATTGACTTTTTCATGTTTTATTCTGGGATGCTTAAGAAGGAACAGGAGATATTTTTTTATATCTGTTTTCTCTTTGTATGATGAGTAGGAAAAATCAAAAGAAAAAAGTAAGAGCAACAGAAGTAGTAAACTGAAACATTTATTAAGTAATAGTTGGTACATATATACATATATATAACCTAATATTATAGGACCTAATAATAAAACAAACACTTGTGTACTCATCACCCAGTTTAATAAACATTATTAATATTGTTGACTCTAGCTATGTTTCCTCATCTGCTAATTTCCCGTGCCTGGTTTTTGTGTTTATCATTATCTTCCTTTTCTCTTTAAAAAAGTTTTGTGTGCGTCCCTAAATAAGATACTGTTTAGCTTTGTTTGTTTTACAACTTTATTAAAATGGTGTCATGTTGTGACCTCCTATGAGTTGCTTTTTTCACTCATAATTATGTCCTAAGATCAATTTTAGTGTGCATAGTTTTAGTTCACTTTCATGTTTATATAATATTTCATAAACTATTCATGGAATGCTATACTGCAGTATATTCTCCTATTATTCTGTCTCTGGATATTTGGACTATTTCCAGTTTCTACTAATACAAATAATGTACCTGTCTTCTGATGTGCATTTGCATGAGTTTCTTCTCTAGGATGTATCCCCAGGAGTGACATTGTTGGTTACAAATTTTTGTACTCTTTTTCTACTTTGTTGGAAAACATTACACAAAGAGATTGCTGCTGCTGCTGCGTGAGTGTGTGTGAGTGTGCATGCACACATACGCACATTATAGTCTCTGAAAGCTTTAACTTAACTGACTATACCCTTTGGTTCCACCTTCCTCCAAATGTCTAATACAGGTTTTTTTTGTTTTGTTTTGTTTTGTTTTATCACCGAGCTTTTCAGAAGCACCCAGTGCCTTTGATAAACCCTTCACTGCAATGTTCCTTTTTACCTTTTGTTATATCTTAATAGAATGTCTTTAGCCCTTCTTTCAGCTGTGAGCACAAGTGGATTGTATTCTCCCACTGGACTATGATTACTAGGTTTGTTAGGAAACACATTTTTAAATTCCCTTTATTGATGTGTCCAGCTCAGTGTGTGGTTTTTGAATTAGAGTAATTCCTGATCTTTTTTTATCAGGTTTACAATCATTATTTTCTTAAATACCTACTTCAAATTCAAAATTAACTAGCAAACCCTTTTGATTATTGCCCCTGTTCTGGCCAGTTATTTATATTGAAATAGACATTTTTCTATCCAAACAATTGACTGGTTAGGTGGATTTCTTCATCCCTGTCTGCCCTTAGAATATGTAATTTGAGAATCCTTTCAGGTATTCATCTGGAATTCTTGTACATTCTTGTCCTGTCTCTGGTAACTTAATTGGTAGTATCTAATTACTACATAATTGATTGATTGATATAAGCACTAGTTTCTTAATTTATAAAATGAAGAGGGTGATCTAGGTAAGCATTAAAGGCTAAATTCTAAAATTCCATGTTGCTTTGATTTTCTTTTAGAGAGTTTGTATCCAAATTTCAGAATTAACTATCAGTATTTTTATCTTTCACACCTTTTTTCAGATGAAATCAGTAATTTGAATCAATATTGTGACTCATTTTCTTTTATTGTGCTTGAAACTGCCCTTTACTATTCCCAGTTTCTTCTTTCTGATATTAGACTCTTTATGAATATAGAGATTATAGCTGCCATCCAATTTTAATGTATGAAAAAGTTATTGTCCAATGAATTGTTTATAGACAAAGCAGTGGAAAGTTAGTTCATAAAGTGCTATACATGGTTTGAGAGATTGATAAATAGAGAGAGGTTTTCCAGAATGCAATAATGAGCTTAATTAGCCCTTTTTTTTTAGAAGACCCCCTGGAAATACTTCTTATCTTGCACTTTTTGGTTGTATCACAGATAAGGAAGAGGGTGTCTGAAAGTTTAAGAATGAATATGTAAGCAGCATATTGTTTTGGAGATATGTCCCTCTGTTTTCAGAGACTGGGAAGAAAATGTACTCAATGTAAAAAGTCCTGAAAATTATTCTATGGTCTTTTGGATGATAATTGATAATATCACATAACATAATATCATTTTGAAATATATAACAAAGTAGTAAATTAACATTGTTGTTTGCGTATAATGTGTCATAGAACTCATATACAAAAGTTATTTCATTACATTTATTTATCAATAGTTAATTTTAATTTAACTCTTAAGCCTCCAAAGAAAAAAGTTTGATCTCACTTCAGGTGAACTCAGTTACTTCAGGATTTAACCTCATTAATTAGAATTATGACTGTCTCACTTCTTCATGGAGTTATCTGATTTCCAGAGGCTTTAAGAATTATACTGCCATTGGAACATTGTTATTTGGCTATCTCTATTATTCTTAGAATAAAATTCATTGTTTAAAATCCAAATACGTTATTCTTACTAAGCCCCATCTTATATTACTCTACCCTTTTCTCAGGCCACTCTGGTTTCATTGGCCTAACACCCTTCCCTTCCCTCCCCTTCCTTCCCTTCCCTTCCCCTCCTCTCCCCTCTTCTCCCCTCCTATCAAACATGTATTAAGATCTTTGCACTTGCTTTTCCCTGTAACTAGAATGATTTTCACTTAGATACTGGCTAACTCTTACAATTCAGATCTCAGCTTAATTATTGCTTCATCAAAGAAGTCTCACTCGATCTCTAAGTCTAAAGTAGACTTCATTCACTCTTTAACATGTTATCCTGTTTTATAACCAAAACATTTTACACTAACTGATATGCTCTTGTTCATTTGTTTTATTTATTGTCTTTCTTGCTCCACTAAAAGGTGAAGTCAGTGAGAACAGAGAACATCACTAACTTGTTCATGGCTGTATTCCCAGTGCCTATAAGAATGACTTAGATGCCTAGATATCAGAAAAAAATTACAAGCTATACTAAGAAACAGGAAGATATAGCTCAGCCTAAGGAACAAGCCAAGAATCCTGATAGGACACAGGATTTAAGACAGCTTATCAATGATGTTCATACAAATCTTCTAAATCAAATCAAGGAGTTGAAAGAAAATCTGACTAAAGAGATAAAGGATATTAAGAAGACACTGGGAGAGCATAAAGGACAATTTGAAACTCTGCAAAGAAAAGTAACCAAACTTATGGGATTGAAAGACACGTGGATGAGATTAAAAATACATTGGAGACACATAACAGCAGATTTGAATTGATGGGGGCCAGAATTAGTGAGTTAGAAGACAGAGCATCTGAACTTGAAAAGGCAGAAAAATAGAGAAAAGAATGGAAAAAATTGAACAGGGTCTCACAAAATTGAATGACAGCATGAAATGCACAAACATGTGTTATAGGTATATCAGAAGGAAAAGAGTAAAGAAAAGGGACAGACAGAATATTCGAGGAAATATTGACCAAAATTTCCTAAACCTTATGAAAGACATGAATATCAATATTCAAGAAGGCTAACACACCCCAATCAAAACATCTAAGTAGACCTATTTCAAGACACCTACTATTCAGAATATCAAATGCTAGAATTAAAGAGAGGAATCTGAAAGCAGCAAGAGAAAAGTAATGTATCACTTACAAGGGAACCTCAATAAGACTAAGTGTGATCCCTCATCAGAAACCCTAGGGGTGAGAAGGCAGTGGTATGATATCTTTAAGGTACTGAAGGAGAAAAGCTGGCAGCCAAGAATTTTTATCTGGCAAAACTGCCCTTCAGAAATGTGGGTGAGTTTAAAATCCTCACGGACAAACAAAAATTGAGAGAGTTGTCAGCAAGAGACTGTATTTACAAAAGATACTAATGGGTGTGCTGCAGCCTGAAAGTAAAAGACAAGTACAAGAAGCTTGGAGAAGAGTATAGAAATGAAGTTTATAAGTAAGGGTAACTAAAAGGGTCAAAAGACAGACAATAGTAAGATATGGCAATGGAAAATGAAAGGATAAAATGGATGCAATAAGTAATGCCTTTACGGTAATAGCATTGAACGTTAATGGATAGAACTCCCCAATCGAAAGACATAGACTGACAGAATGGATAAATAATATGAACCATCTATATTATCTAAAAGAGACCCACCTTAGATGCATGGACCCAAATATGCTGAAAGTGAAAGGTTGAAGAAGATATTCCTCACAAATAGTAATCAAAAAAGATCTGAAGAAGTGATACTAATATCAGACAAAATAGATTTTAAGTGCAAAACTGTTATAAGAGATTATGAAGGTCACTATATATTAATAAAAGGGACAGTTCACCAAGAAGAAATAGACATCTCTACAATAATTGTTGGAGACTTAAATATACCACTCTCATTGGATAGAATAAACAAACTGGACAATGTTGATGTAATGGAAAAATTCCTACAAACACACACAAACAACCCACACTGACTCTAGAAGAAATAGAAGACCTCAGCACACCAATTACAAGCAAAGAAATTGAAATAGTCACCAAAAAACTACCCCCAAATGAAAAGCTCAGGACCAGAAGTCTTCACAGGTGAAGTCTACTGCTTATTTAAACATCTAATACCAGTCTTGCTCAAACTCTTCCTAAAAAAATTGAACAGAAGGGAATGCTACCAAACTCATTTTATGAAGCCAACATTACCCTAATACCTAAGCCAAATAATGATATTATTAAAAAAGAAAATTACAAACCAATTTCTCTAATGAATATAGATGCAGAAATCCTCAACAAAATATTTGCTAACAGACTGAATCCAAAAGCACATTAAAAGAATTATACAGCAAGATCAAGTGGGTTTTATACCAGGTATACAGGGGTGGTTCAACACTAGAAAATCAATCATTGTAATACACCACATTAATCAATTGAAAAAGAAAAATTACATGGTCATCTTAATTGATTTAGAAAAGACATTTGACAAAATACAAATCCCTTCTTGATAATAACACTCTGAAAGATAGGAATAGGATGAAACTTTTTCAATATGATAAAGTGCATATATGAAAAGTTCATAGCTAACATTGTACTCCATCGTGAAAGACTGAAAGCTTTCATGCTGAGATTGGGAACAAGACAAGGATGCTCACCGTCTCCACTATTATCCAAACTTATGCTAGAAGTTATAGCTAGAGCAATTAGGCAAGAAAAAAAAATAGAAGGCATTCAAATAGGAAAGGAAGAAGTAAAACTTTTGCTATTCACTGATGATATGAACCTATACCTAGAAAATCCCCAAAATCCACAATAAAACATATAACTTAGCTACAGGGTAAAAACATCATGGTATTAGCACAAAGATACACAGAATAACGAATAGAAATGACTTCAGAGTTCAGAAATAGACCCTCACATCTATGGTCAATTGTCTTTTGACAAGGCTGTCAAACCCACCCAGCTGGGGTAGAATAGTCTGGTCAACAAATGGTGCTGGGAGAACTGGATATCCATATCTGAAAGAAAGAAAGAAAGAAAGAGGACCCCCTATCTCGCACCTTATACAAATATTAACTCAAAATGGATCAAGGACCTAAATATAAAAACTAGAACCATGAAACTCCTAGAAGAAAATGTAGGGAAACATCTTCAAGATGTTGTGGCAGGTAGTTGTTTCTTAAACCTTATACCCAAAACGAGCAATGAAAAAAAATAGATAAATGGGACCGCCTCAAAATTAAACACTTTTGTGCTTCAAGTGACTTTGTTACAAAGGAGAAAGTACAGCTTTCTCAATGGGAGAAAATTTTTGGAAACCACCTATCTGAAAAGGGTTTGATTTCCATGTTATATAAAGAGATCACAGAACTCAATGATAAAAAGACAAGCAACCTAGTTGAAAATGAGCAAAAGACCTGAATAGACATTTTTCCAAAGAGAAATAAAAACTGACCAAAAAGCACATGAAAAGATGCTCAACATCACTACCTATTAGGGCAATGCAGAGCAAAACTACAATGAGGTATCAGTATGGCAATTTTTTTTTTTTTTTAAAGCCAAAGTTACAAATGCTAGAGAGGATGCGGAGAAATGGGAGAAATGGTGCAGGCTTTGTGGAAAACAGTTTGGCGGTTCCTCAGGAAGCTAAATATAGAACTGTCATATGATCCAGCAAACCTGCTACTAGGAATTTATTCAGAAGAACAGAAAGCAAGGATGTGAACAGGTATTTGCCTACTGATGTTCATAGCGTCATTATTCATAATTGCTTAAAGGTGGAAACAACCTAAGTGCCCATCAACTGATGAATGGATAAACAAAATATGGTATATACAAATGATGGAATACTATTCAGCTGTGAGAAGAAATGAACTTAGGATGCATATGACAACATTGATGAACTTTGAGGCTATTATGCTAAGTGAAATAAATCAGACACAAAAGGTTGAAATAAATGTGATGAGAAAACTTATAGAGTTAAACTTTAGTGTAGAGGTTTGTAGGAGACAGAATGTGGGTTGAGAAGGGGGAGCTGATGCTGAATGTATGTAGAATGTTTAATAAGGTTGATTATAAATATGTGGAAATGGATAGAGTTGATGGTAACAGATTATAATCGGTATAACTAACTTGCTGATTTATAAATATGATTATGGCTGAAATGGGTAGTCTAGGGAGGTTAATGTTAATTGAAAGACAGAGGACAATCTAGGGACTGTATAATGTAGTGATTTCAGCGATAGATGAGAATTGTGGTTAATAATATAAATACAAGAATGCTCTTCTACTACAAGGTATTAAGAATATGGTGATACATGGGAAAAATACAACCAATATAATTTATAGACTTTAGTTAACAGAAATATTGTAATATTTTTCTTGCAAAGGCATTTTGTTAGATTATGATCAAGCATTTTTTTTTCATTTTCTTCATTAACTTATTGACCTTGGTCATGTCATTTAACCAATCTGTGCTCATTTATTCATCAATTAAGTTTGTTTTTTAGGATTAAATCAGATAAATATGCCTGGACAGGATTTTATAAGTAGTGCTTCCATAATTTGTTAAGCTGCCTTTTCTCTGTTATTTTATTTTTTGAAGTTGAAATCAAGTTACAAAAAATAATGATTGCCTTAAAGCACAGCAATAAGACTCTTAATAATAAATATTTGTTGATTGAATGAATGAGTGAATATATTGTTAAATGATCTGGAATAGTGGACTCTTATTTTTACTTTGACCTCTCTTGTCTTTGTTTTTTCATTTTTTCATACTCAGACCTCCCCTAAATGTACCTTTGTCTTTAATAATATTGCAGGTCAGTGTAGCAAGTCAAAATAATTTCCCCTTTCCATGGCCTTTTCTTCTCTTTCTTGGCCCTCACTATCAATTTAAAAGTCATATGCTGCGAATGGAATGTGATTCTAAATAGGGTTCCATTTTCTGTTGCCCATTAGACTAGACAAATACTTCTTGACTATTCTGAAACTACAGCCTTTCCGTTCTCAATTCACCAGAACTGTAAGCAGAACTACAACCCTTTCCATGAAGTTACACAAGTGAATAAATTTCTTAGACATGCTCTAAGTATTTCAAACTATGGTAAAAACTGAGAGTCACTGTCTCTCACTCTTTGTAGCTACTCCACCCTTCGCTTGCTGTGTGATACTAGCTTCAGGGGTTAATGGTTTTTCTTGGCTACCTGATGAAGATTAGCTTTGTTTTTTTCTAGCTTAACTTTTTTTCTATCAGTAATATATTTTTATCCTCCACTTCTGCTATGCTTTATCTATTTGCCTTGATGTGAATACAACTTGGACATTCCTTAGTTACATTAGAGCCACTAAAAATCATTAGAATTTGGTTCCTGGAGTTCTTTTGTAATCTTTCTCTTGTGAGCATTCTGATTAAGATATTTGAATATGTAACAGCCTCAGGACATGCTTTATTGTCTGAAGAGTCAGCACTGTGTTGAAGTTGATTTGGCTATTTAGTCAAATACACTTCATCTTCAAGCATTATGCCGTCTACCCAAAATAACCTTCTGTCTCCCCTCTGCTTATCTAGATTTTCCATCTATCTATTAATTATTCAATATACAAAATTTCTGGTCTTCCACTGACTACCTTAGCCTTCATGACTTCCTCCTCTCCAGTTATAAATATTTAAAACTGTACCACTCCATTTATTTATAAATTTATATACCTATTTATATCATTTGCTATTTTAACTGAAATTTTTATTGAGGTAAAGATTCACATGCAGTTGTAAGAGATAATACAGGGAGATCCCTTGCATACTTTGCCCAGTTTCTCCCAGTGGCAACATTTTGCAATCCACTGATCTTATTCATATTTCCCCATTTTAAATTACACTCATTTGTGTGTGTGTTTATAAATTCTTTACAATTTTATCATCCATGACACACTTATTTAGGATTCATGTATCTACCACCAAAGTCAAGATACTGAATATAGTTCCATCATCACAAGGATTCCTCATGTTGCCCTTTTATAACTATACCCACTTCCCTCCCACTTCACCTTTCCTCCCTACTCTGGAAACTACCGTTTCCATTTCTAAAACTTTGCCATTTAAAAAATTCCGTATAAATAGAATCATATTGTATTTAACTTTATGTAATTAGCTTTTTCACTCAGCATAATTCCATGGAGAGTCATCCAAGTTGTTACTTATATCAATAATTTATTTTGTCTTTATTGGTAAGTAGTATTCCATGGTATGTATGTATCACTGTTTATTTAAGCATTTACCAGCTGAAGGGCATCTGGGCTGATTTAGTTTCTGGCTATTACAAACATTTGTGTACAGGATTTTATGTGAACATAACTTTTCATTTCTCTGATAAAAATGTCCAAGAGTAAAATTGCTGGGTTGTATGATAATTGCATGTTTAGTTTTATAAGAAATTGCCACAGTGTAGTTAAGTGTGGCTGCAGCATTTTATAATCCCACCAACAATGTGGGTGACACAATTTCTCCACATCTTTGCCAGAATTTGGTGTTGTCATTATTGTTTTAGCTGTTCGGGTAAGTGTGTAGTGTGGTTTTAATTTGTGCTTAATTTGCATTTCCCTTATGGCTAATGAAGATGAACATCATTTCTTGTGCTTATTTGCCACTCTATACATTCTCTTTGGTGAAATGTCTATTCATGTCTTCTGTTCATTTTCTAATTGGATTGTTTTTTTTTTTTTACTGTTGAGTTTAGAGAGTGCTTTATTATCTTAGATATTAGTCTTATATTGAATATGTTGTTGATTATCTTTTCATCCTATTCACATGAGCTTTCATGAAACAAAAGTTTATAATTTTGGTGGTCTAATTGATAATTTTTTTGTTTTATGGATCATAAATTTAGTGCCTAGTCCTAGTTCCCAAACATTTTCTCCTGTTTTTTTTTTAATAGTTTATAGTTTTACATTTTAAATTTAGGTCTATAATCCATTT
>PVKH010001887.1:0-21740 GCA_004027955.1 Chaetophractus vellerosus
AGAGTGGTCACTGCGCAGGCGCGGCTTTCCCCGCTTGTGGGCGGTCTCTGCGTCCGTTCACGGCCGGCGCTTGATTCAGTTCCCGGGTGGCTGGCTGCGCTCCATCCGCAGGCGACCTGCCCTGCCCGTGGCGGCTCTTGCCCTGTCCGTGGCAGCTTCTTGCCCTGCCCACGGCGGCTCTGGCCCGCCCATGGTGGCTTGCCATTCTCAAGGCGGTCTGCCCGCTAGGAGAGGTCTCCGGGAATCGAACCCAGGGCCTCCCATGTGGTATGCCGGCGCCCTATCCACTGGGCTATCGAGCCGGCCCTTACACTGAATGTTAATGGATTGAACTCCCCAATCAAAAAACATAGACTGATACAATAAAAAAAATATGAGCCACCTATATGTTGTCTACAAGAGATCCATCTCAGATGTAAGGACACAACCAGGTTAAAAGTGAAAGGTTGGAAAAAGGTATTCCATGCGAATAGGAACCAAAAAAGAGCTGGAGTAGAACAGGTAAATGTAAAATAACAACATTATAGTATATGAACAATTATTACTCAGTGTAACTGGCAAATTGCTCCTAAGATCAGCATTCTGTAGTTTTTTTCATACAAAATAAACACTTGATTTTAATTGAGGAGGACTGGAGAAGGAATATATTTTTGGATACTTCATTTTTCTTTAACCTTTTCTTATTCATATTCTTTAATTAAAATAATCTACCTGGATCAATAATGATTTAGCATAACTACTGTCGAACAAGATTTTGAGTTCTTCTGCCTCATAAAATTTTGAGTTGGCAAGTCCTTACCTGCTGTAATTCATTCCAAAAAGATGTGAAGAATTCCCAAATAGGAATTTGATTATTTAGAAAGAATTATGGCCTAAGTGGAAATTACATAACTAAACCAATAATTTTTTTCATTCTTAGAGATTATTATGTCCAATAGTTAGAGCTGTAATATAAAAATTAGAATTATGTTATAATTTTCTATTATTTGATTTAATATTTACATTTATGAAGATTTGTTGCTATGCTATCTTTTTTATAATTGAGTATATTAACTCTGACTGACCTTGTGCACTCTGTTAAAATTTGTAATTTCTTTCCATCTATTTTTCTATTTATTTTACAATTTTAAAATAAAGGAATTTTTAACAGCTAAAAATTAATGAAAATGGAATAATAGTGTTAAAAATAACAAAATGCAAAAAATTAAAAAAAAATTGAAATAATAAAAAAAATTTTTAGACATGGAAAAATAGCCATCCTTGTGGGTAGGAAGTTGTAGCAGTTTGATATTATTGATGAATTCCAAAAAGAAATGCTGATTATGTTTGTAAACTGGTCTGTTGGAGGTTTCACTTTTACTTGATTAAATAATGAGTAAGGCTTTGATTGGACCTCACTAGTAGGACATTGGAGTGAGAAACCACTCTGCAGAGAAAGGACATCAGAGTTTTGAATCTGGAGCCCCCGGGAAGTAAATGTACAGAGAAGGAGAACACAGAGGAAGAGAGACAGTTCATTAGGATCCTGCAGCCCTGGCAAGAGATATGAGCCATTTGCCTGATAGTTTGCAGCTGCAGAGACCAGAACCCTGAGCAGCTGAGCTGGGAGAGAAACAAGCCCTGGGAGAGAGATGAGACTTGTACCACCCTGTGGCTGAGATTGGAAGAAGCTGGGACCACTGAACCTTGGGAGGAGGAGGAAGACTGAACTCTCGCCTACTATCTTGCGTCAAAATGTGGCAACAGACTTTGGTGAGGGAAGTAACTTATGCTTTATGGCCTGGTAACTGTAAGTGTCTACTCTAAATAAATACCTTTTGTAAAGCACAACAGAGTCCTGGTATTTTGTATCAGCATCCCTTTGGCTGACTAATACAGAAGTGGTCTCTCATTGTGGTTTTCATTTGCATTTCCCTAATGGCTAATCATGGTGAGCCTCTTTTCATGTGTTTATTGACCATTTGTTTACCTTCTTTGATGAAATGTCTATTCAAGTCTTTTGCCCATTCAAAAAATTGGGTTGTTTGTCTTTTTGTTGTTGCATTGTAAAAGTTCTTTGGATTTTTGTATTTAATAATAATAATTAAGTACCTGCTATTTTCAATTGCAAGATGTCAGAGAAAATAGCCACTTCTAGGTTTAGAATTCATATTCTTTCTGTAGTTCTCCCAAATACTTGTCTCCAGGAAAATAGATAGTAAGGATTTTTTTTTAAAGGAGTTACTGGGGATTGAACCCAGGACCTTGTACATGGGAAGCAGGCACTCAACACTGAGCTACATCTGTTCCCCAGTAAGGATTTCTTGAGTAATCACATACTACTTTGATGTATGAGCAAAGCATCAGAGCAAGACTAGAACCACATTAAAGTAGTCAAAATGATTAATCTAAAAGTATTGTAACATAGCAAAGAATAGATGGAGAAATTCACAGTGGAAAAGAAGACATACAAAACACTACCTCATATCAGATTTAGAAGGTTGTTCTTTTAGAATAATTACAATCAGATCAAATAGACTAAAAGTTTTGTATCTTTCAGCTCATTGAATTAAGTGAAAATGAGATGGACAATTAACTAGGAAGCATTCACCCCTCTCCCTATTGCGTATATTATTCGGTAATAATTTTCTAATTGACATCCTATGAGGATATTGCAGACCTTTTCTACCCCTTTTTAACCTCCCATTCCAGTATACTGCCCTCAGACTTAGTGTCCTAGTTTGCTAAAAGCTGTTGGGAGCAATATACCAGAAATGGGTTTGCTTTTACAATGGGAATTTATTAGGTTAAGCTTACAGTTCTGAGACTGAAAATGTCCAAATCAAGGCATCATCAGGAGACCCTTTCTTCCTGAGCTGCTGCTGTGGGTGAGCAGACACATGGCAGCATCTGCTTGTCCCTCTGCTCCCTCGTCTTCTCCAGGCCTCTTGTTTCAGCTTCTAGCTGTTTCATCTATGGCTTTTCTCTATCCTAGGTTTGTTAATTTCACCTTCTGGAGAGTTCTCTCTGTCTCTACAGTTTTTTATTTTTATTTTTCGTGTTTTTAGCTTTTTATTCCTCCATTTATAAAGGACTCCAGTAAGAGGATTAATACCCACCCTGGGTCATGCAATCTAATCAAAGGCTCTTAACTAAGTAATTTAATCAAAAGATCCCACTTACAATAAGTTTACACACACAGGAATGGGTTAGTTCTAAGGATATGATCTTCTGGTGTCTACACAGCTTCAAACTATCACACTTAAGTTGTTTCAGTTAATATATATAGTATATATTTGTGTGTGTGTGTGTAGATATATAAAACAATAAAGTATACTTTAAATTGTGAAGATTAAGAACATCCAGCAGAAGCATTTTCCGCTTTGCTTTTCTCTATTTGTAAATGGTGTAATTTCCCTACCTCTCTCCCGTTTGCTTTCAGGAATGTGTTCTTTAGACTTTCATGGTTTCTATTTTTATTTTTTATACCTGCTAGAATATGAAGGGCCATTAATTCCCTCCCTTTTCCACTTTTATTTCCACTTTTCCTAACAATATCTTTAATGGCCTAAAAAAAAATTCCTTAATCGTTCTTCTTTCCCTTTCCTCCTCCTTTTTTGTTTTGCTTAACAGCACAAAGAAAAAAAAATGTGTGTATATTGTTTCAAATTTGCTATCTTTTTTTTTTACTAAAACTATTCTCTCTGCTGTTATCAGTGACCTTCTAAATTGCCAAATGGGAATGTTTCTCAGTTTTAATTCTTCAGATTTGATACTGGAAACTGCTTTTCCTCCTCCCTTGTCCTCATAATGTTTTAGTCCTCTTGGTCTCCTATAGATTCTAGCTATTTATCTTTTCATTCACAAGGTCAGCTTTTTTTTCTCACATTATTTGCCTTATGTATTTTTCTTTCTCTATATTCTTTTCCTTGAAATGTTAACTGTTTCTTTTGCTTCAGCAAGTACCTCTTTTAGATAATTACTGTACTCTTAAGAACCTGAACTTCAATTTCTAGCTAGAGATCTCTCCCTTGTTGTCATGGCATCAAGCTCAATATGCCCAGATCTGAATTCATTTTCTTTCTCCTAAAATGTTTCCTCTTCTGACTTTTCTTCCTCTCTTACTGGCTTATCCCTCCCATTGCCCAGACTTGAATTCTAAGACGTCTTTGAATTTCCCATCAGATACATTCAGTTATCAAACTGTGAATTCTATTACTACAGTATTTCTCTGTTTCATCTGTTCTTTTCTATTTCACTTTTTTTACTACACCAATCCAGATTTTCATCACCACTAACATATAAACAAATAATTATAACTTGGTAATTGCTCTGATAGAGGGAACAGAGACAGAGGATGTTCTACTAAGGTTTGATAGGTGAGGACAGCTGTATTGAAAGGAAGTGACATTTAAGTTTGGCATTGAAGAATAAGTAGGAGCATCCCAGGCAACCAAACTGAAGAAGCATATTAGAAGCTTTTCATATGATGTCAACGCTTAAAACTTTTGCTTTAATCCTTACTGCAAGTGCATGTTTTATCTATTGGCACATGCTATTGCCCCTCTTCAGTTATTGATGAAAACCAGTGAATGACCATGTAAAGGCAGTGGCACAAAATACGGTAAAAAGTGAATACTACTTGCATTGAAGATTTAAAATCTGACTAAAATTTACATTAAAAGCTTTCTCCAGGGTTCCTGACTACTTGAAATGTAAATCTTCAATTTGCAGCTGTTTTCAGTCTACTTATATATGGTGTTAACTTTTATTTCTACCTTTTTAACACATGTGTGATTGCCCTACATAGGGTTTGGGGATTATCTTCATATTAGCAGTCACTAATACTTTAAAGAAATTAACTGAAGACCACAGCAAGTTAAAGAGCTAATTTACTAATTTTTTGCTTCCCTTGGAGAAACACAATGTTTTGTGCTTTTAAAATGGAAACCATAAAAACAACAATTCTAACAGTTTAAACAGTAAGGCGATTTTTTTTTTTTTTTTTTGGTCTATGTAAATCAGAAGAACAGAGGTTGAACAGTCCAAGAACCTGCTCCATGGCCAGGAACTTAAATAATGTCTCCAGAATACTCTCCATTTCCTGGCCTCACTTGTTCCTCTGTATTGGTCTCTGTCACGGTAGAGATGCATGGACCCAGATAGTTGCTAACTTAAAGTTTCCCAAGGAAGGCATCGCATGGCCCATTCCTGGGCTAGTCACAGTGGAAAACTGTCATTGGCATTACCATCAGAACCACATAAAATGGGAGCAGGTCAGTTCCTCAAAGGATGGGGATACTATTAACTAGAGAAATGTGGGAAGGAATATGAAGTTGACAAAAACAATATATACTAATTAAGAGGAGGAGTAAAGAAAAGAAGGAAAAGAAGGGAGTGGTAGACACAGGGAAAGGAAAGAAATTTATAAATAGGAAAGAGAAGTAGGGAAAGGGAACTCTAGAATCAATAATTCTCAGTTGAGAATTTGCTGTGTGTTAAGCCTTGTGTTAACCATTTTACATTTAATCTCCACAACTCAGGGGAGGCAACCGTGTTATCTCCAGAGGATATACATTTCTAGAACTAGTAGATAAAGCTTTTTCTTAATTTTTTTTCCTTTGGCATATTTCTTTCAAAATTTATGTACAGTAAAATTCACTCTTGTGATGTACAGTTCTATGGGTTTTGACAAATGCATGGAATATATACACCACCATGATCAGGACACGGAACTCCTGCTCCTTTGTAGCTAACTCTTTCCCCCACCTCCCACCTCTAACCCTTGGCAACTGCTGATCTTTTCTCCAGGCTAGAGCTTTGCTTTTTCCAGAATGTCATATAAATGGCATCATAGGTATGTAGACTTCTGGGACAGCATCTTTTACTTAGAAAATGCATTTGAGATTCATTCATTTTGTGTATATCATAGTTTGTTCCTTTTTATTGCTGAGTAGTAATCCATAATATGATGTACCATGGTTTGCTTATCCATTTACCTGCCGGAAGGCGTTTGGATTGTTTCTAGTTTTGGGAGATTGTGAATAAAGCTGCTGTAAATATTTGTTTACAGGTTTTGTAAGTTTTCATTTCACTTGGGTAAATACCTAGGATCATATGGTAAATAACATATTTACTTTTATAAGAAACTGGTAAGCTGTTTTCAAAAGGGACTATACCATTTTGCCTTTCCACCAGCAATGTATGAGGGTTACAGTTGCTCTGCATCCTCACTAGCACCTAGTATTGTGAGTAGGTTGTTATTTTAGCTCTTTTAATAGGTATATAGTGGTATTTTATCATGTTTTTAATTTGCATTTCCCTAATGACCAATGATGTTGTGTATATTTTCATGTGCTTTCAAATACCTTTCTTTAGTATTCTGAGAATGCTTATTTGCTTTTAAAAATGATGCTGTTTTTTTCTAAAACAGAACATTAAATGGCCTTGCAAGTCTTAACAAATGTTGAGGTTACAGCTGCTACAATTGCACAACTTCAGGGGACATCATTTACATTAATTAAAAAAAAAAAGATTGATGGAGTTGTGTAATGCAGTGATCCTGGCTATATATTTATAGTCATTATCTAGAATATCGGTGACTAGTTTCCATGGAAAATAGGAAAATTTGAGTACTATCTAATGATGTTTTAAAAATAATTTTTCGTGGGTTCTCTGAAATGGAGTTTTGTCTAGGAGTAGGCTCTGAAGAAATGCCTTACAGGCTGTATGTCTAATCGATCATACTTTTAGGTACCCAGCTCTTCCATTACTGCATAAATGAGCTTGACCATCCTTTTTTTTTCTTTCTTTTAATTAGAGAACTTGTAGGTTTACAGAAAACTCATGCATAAAATACAGAGCTCTCGTATTATTAACATATTGCATTAGTGTGGTTTATTTGTTACAATTGAAAAGAACATTTTTATGATTGTGCTATTAACTATAGTCCATGGTTTACATTCCTTCACTGTGTTGTATTTAGTACTATGGATTTAAAAAAAATTATTCTAGTAACATATATACCTTAAAATTTCCCCCTTTATCTATCCATATGTATATATATTTAAGTGCTGCTAATTAAATTCACAATATGTGGCACCATCACCACTGTCTATCACCATAAAATTTCCATCATCTCAAATAGAAGCTGTACAATTTAAACACTAACCCCCCACTCTCTACTCCCACCCTGACCCCTGTAGCCTATATTCTAGTTTCTGACTCAATGAATTTGTTTATTCTAATTATTTCATATCAGTGAGATCATGTAATATTTGTCCTTTTATTTTACTCAACATGATTTCTTTAAATACATATTGTCACATGTATCAGAATGTCATTCCTTTTAATTCCTTTTTTTCTTTTTTCTTCCTTTTTTTTTTTTGAGGTACCAGGGCTGGGGATTGAATCCGGGACCTTGTTTGTATATGGGAAGCTGGCTCTCAACCACTGAGCCACATCAGCTACCCTGAGTTGGTTTTTTTGTTTGTTTGCTTGTTGTTTGTTTTTTCTTTTTTGGAGGTTTCAGGAACCGAACCCAGGACCTCCAGTGTGGGCAGCAGGCGCTTAACCACTTGAGCCACATCTGCTTCCCAGAATGTCATTCCTTTTTATGGCTGAATAATATTCTGTTGCCTATACTACCTTTTGTTTATCCATTCTTCAATTAATGGACACTTGGATTGCTTCCATCTTTTGGCAATTGTGAATAATGCCACTATGAACACTGATCTGTAAATATCTGCTCAAGCCCCTGATTACAGATCTTTTGGGTGTATACCCAGAAGTTGGGTTGCTGGGACATACGATAGTTCTATACTTAGCTTTCTGAAGTACCACCAAACTGTCTTCCATGGCGGCTTCCATCTGCACCATTTTACATTTCTACCAACAGTGAATGAATATTCCTATTTTTCCACATTCTCTCCAACACTTGTAATTTTCTGTTTTTTAATAGTTGCCATTCTTGTGAGTATGAAATGGTATTCTTTGTGGTTTTGATTTGCATTTCCCTAATGGCTAATGATGTTGAGCTTCTTTTCATGTGCTTTTTGGCCACGTGTATATGTCCTTTGGAGAGATGTCTGCTCAAGTCTTTTGCCCATTTTTTTAAATTGGGTTGTTTGTCTTTTTGTTGTTGAGTTATAGGATTTTTTAATATATTCTGGATATTAAACCCTTATATATGTGGCTTCCAAATATATTCTTCCATTGTGTAAGTGGTTGCTTTACTTTCATGATAAAATCCTTTGATGCATCAAAGTTTTAAATTTTGATGAGGTCCCATTTATCTATTTCTTTGTTTTGTTGCTTGTGCTTTGGGTGTAGAGTCTAAGAAACCATTGCCTAGCACAAAGTCTTGAACATGCTTCCCTACATTTTCTTCTAGGAGTTTTGTGATTTTGGCTCTTATATCTAGTTTTTTGATCCATTTTGAGTTGATTTTTTTTATATGGTGTGAGGTAGGGTCCCACCTTCATTCTTTGCGTGGGCATCCAGTTTTCTCAGCACCATTTGTTGAAGAGACAATTTTTTCACAATTGAGTGGGCTTGCTTTCTTTTCTGCATAAAGTTTCTGATGAGAAATGGGCACTCATACTAAATGGAACTCGCTTGTACCTAACACATTGCTTTTCTCTTGTAGCTTTCAAAGCTCTCTCCTCCTCTTCATTCAACAGCTTGATTGGTATGTGGCGAGACTTTTTTTTTCCCGAGTTTATCCTGTTTGGTGTTTGATGGGCTTCTTGGATGTGTGTATTCCTATCTTTTGCTAAGTTTGCGAAGTTTTCTGTCATTGTTTGAATATTCCTTTCCCAAAATGTGTATATTTTTATGCTTGGTGGTGTCCCACAGGTCTTTTAGGCTATTTTTGCTTTTTTATAATTCTTTTTCCTTTCTGGTTCTCAGCCTGAATCATTTCAATTGTCTTGTCTTCAGGGTCACTGATTCTTTTTTCTTCCAGCTCAAATCTGCTGTTGAAACCTTCCTGGGAATTTTTCTTTTCATTTATTGTGGTCTTCAACTCCTTTTGTTCTGTTTGGTTCATTTTAAAATTTCTTTCTCTTTATTGAGATTCTCATATTGTTCATTCACTTTTTTCCCCTGTATTTTCCTTTATTTTTTCCCCTGTATTTTCCTTTATTTTTTCCCCCCTGTATTTTCCTTTATCTCCTTGAGTGAATTGTAGATTTTTTAAAAAAAATTCTTTGATATGTCCACAATCCTGTTTTCTTTGTTGATGTCTGAATTTCTATCCTCTTCCTTTGGATGGACCATCATTTCCTGTTTGTCTTGTAATCTTTTGTTGCGCACTATTTAGTTTAATATTTTAAAAAGGTTAACTCTGGGATTTAATCCCTGAGCTGTCTGTTTCTTGAGTTTATTATATCCAGCTAGTGATATGACAGAAATTTCTGAGTGCTACGAGCCAACAAAACTAAGCAAACCAATGCTAAAACAAAACAAACAAACAAAAACATCTTTCATAGTCTTTGCAAATTGGCTTCGTGTTGGCTTGTACTCTCCTTCAGAGTTCAGCTCTCCTATTAAGAAGGTCCCTAGAAGGCAAATGCTTAGTGCAGGATCCTCCCTGTCTGTTTTGGGCCTATGCCTTTTTATTGGCTTGTGCTTGTTAGTAACTGTAGGATTTCCTCTGTTTACAGGAATTTGAATTCCTCTCCACTTTCTAGGAAACAGACCTCCCTCTCTAGTGTGGTCTAACACAGGACTTAAAACAGGTAAGCCTTTGGCCAGGGCTGCCTGATTAAATTGTTTCTTACTTGGCCTTTACTGTTTCAATCTGGTTTTGCCTGGAGGGCACATTCTGGGAGGGGGTGTGAGCTGAAGAGGAGTTTCTGAGGTCTGTTTTTCCCAGCTAGATGTAGGACATGGACCCACAAAGGGAGCTCAGACCTGTTGCTACACTGCCCTGGGGAGGGACTTGTGGGAGTGGCCAGCAAGGGTGGCAGGGTCTTCTCCTGTGGCTCTTTGAAGGTTTTTGTGTGAACATAAGTTTTCATTTCTTTAGGATGAATGCCCAGGAGTGTAGTTGCTGGGTCATATAGTAGTTTCATATGTGGCTGTACTATTTATATTTCCTACTGTTTTGCAGAGTGGCCATATCAATTTACATTTCCAACAGCAATAGAATGAGTGATACAGTTTCTCTGCATCCTTGCAAGTATTTGGTGTTATCACTGTTTTCTATTTTAGCCATTCTGAATTGTAGTAATATCTTATTGTAGTTTTAATTTGCATTTCCCAGTGGCTAATTATATTGAACATGTTTTCATGTGCTTATGTGCCATCCGTAATTCCTCTTCTCTGAAATGTCCCTTTGTGTCTTTTGCCCATTTTCCAATTAAATTTTTTACTTCTTTGCTATTGAGTTTGAGAATTCTTTATATGTTCTCCATGCTATTCCATTGTTTAATGTGTGATTTACCAATAGTTTCTCTCATTCTATAGCTTGCCTTTTCACAGCAAAAGTCTTAATTTTGATGACGTTTACTTATCAATTTTTTTAATGGATTGTGCTTTTGTTATCAAGTCTAAGAACTTTTTGCTTGGCCTTAGATCCTGAAGATGTTCTCCTACTATTTGTTTTTTAAAACGTTTTATAGCCTTCCATTTTCCACTTAAGTCTGTGATCCATTTTGAGCTAATTTTTGTATAAGGTGTGACATTCAGGTTTGAGGTTTGTTTTTTTTGGCTATGGATCTCTAATAGTTCCAGCACCAATTTTTAAAAATGATATATTTCATCCTCTGATTGCTTTTTCACCTGTCAAAAATTAGTTGAGCATATTTGTGTGGATTTATTTCTGGTTTCTTTATTTGTTCTATCGATCTATGTATCTGTCCCTGTGCTAGTACTATAGTGGCTGTGTAATCAGTCTTGAAATTAGATAGATGGATTCCTCTCACATTATTCTTCTTTTACAAAATTGATTTAGCTGTTCTGGTTCCTTTGCCTTTCCAATGAATTGTTTCTTTTAATATAATAATCCCCTCCCCTGTTGTTTTCTCATGCCGTTGACTTGTTGAAGAAATAGTTTTATTTTAATGGTTTTGTTCTGATGGGAGTTAGTTTGATTTGGAATAGTTACCACTTTGTATAACACATTTGATTTGTATTATCTTCTCTTGATACAACCTAGTTTTGCAAGCTTGCCCAGGAGCTGCAGGAAGTGGCTTCTGTGTCCTAAGTGAATTGTACAAATACTGTTTGGATGCATCCATAGAATCCCTCTCTAGTTATTTAAGGCCTTTTTTTAAAAAAAAAAAGCTCATCAATTTTATGATTTCTGTGACTTATCTATAAGTAGCAAGGATTAGTAAGAAGTTTATTAGGGCCCGTGAAGAACCAATAAAGGAAACAAGTGAGGTGCTGTAGCATGAATTAGGGGAAAACTGAACTGTCATTCAATTATCTTAATTGTTGTAAATTGAGGAGAAACTTCCTTACCTATGCAACAATTTAGGACTGTGGAAATTTGAAGCAATTATTTTGAACTGAAGGTAGCAGAACCAGAACTATGTTTCGTGATATAATCAGAACTATATCTGCTACTTAAATAAAAGAGGAGAAAAATGAATTACATGTAAGAAAGATACACAGAAAGAAATGAATTTTGTATGGGTCTTTTAATAGTTAATTTTTAAAATGTATTCTGTTTTTGTGAAGATAGGAAATTCCTTATTGAGATGATATCTAGGAAAGTGACAAACATTTTTTTTAATAGGGAAAATAGACAAGTAATTCTCATTTTCTTGATAATTTTTGGAATTTATTCCTTTCCTTGATATATGGAGACATGGTATACAATATGGTTGCAGACTGAGGGGAGAACAGGATTGTTGAAATATAGATATCAATTTAACTGTAGTTTATAGTACTGCAACTTAGAATAGTGATCATATTCTTTTAGTTTTCATATATTTGTAGAAAAATAAACAATGTTTGTTAATAATTAAAACATTTGAGCCAACCTTGGATCACAATGATATTTGTTTATGAATAAAATTTTTTAAGTTTAAAAATGAGTACAGTATAGAGGGGCATCCTATAAAATATCTGATCAGTGCTCCTCAAGACTATCAAGTCGTTAAAACAAGTAAAGTCTGAGAAACTGTCACGGACAAAAGGAGCCTAAAGAGACATCACAACAAAATGTAATGTGTCCTGGAATAGGAAAAGGACATTAGCTTAAAAACTAATGAATCTGAATGAACTTTGGACATTAGTTAGTAATAATATATCACTATTGGTTCATTAATTATAACAAATTTATCCTACTGATGTAAGATGTTAATAATAGGGAAAGCTAGATGTGGGGGTAGGGGCTGGGGGTGTCATATGGGAACTCTGTATTCTCTCCTGAGTTTTTCTGTAAATCTAAAACTGTTCTAAAAAATAGTCTATTAAAAAATGAGAAAGCAGTTAATTTTTAAAAAGGAATTTCTTTTCCTCCGTTTTATGTCTGTCTCATTAGCAGTAATAATACTTGTCTCCCTACCAAATAGAAACTGCTTGAGGGCAGGGTCATTTGACTTACCAATATTTGTACACTTAAGGTCTAACATAGTGCTTAACATAAAATAAGCACTCCATTAAATGTTTTGTTGAGTGAGAACGTCACGCTTAGCTTATGTTGTGGAAGGAGCTTCCAAAAGGTGAGAAGAAGGAACTTGAAAAAAAGGGTATTTAATTTTCTTAATAATTTTTAATTAAAAATGTACAAAAATATTAATTTAATGCAGGTAGAATTTATTTATATTTTATATCCAGTGAATTGAAAATGTTTGCATAAACTTTCTATTAGTGCTTGTGAGGCCAATTTGAAATACTGAGAGTGGTAAATGATTTTGAAAAGTACCAGGCTTAATTTGGTATATAAAGCTATTTCATTCTATTAACAGGCTGAGTGCTAACATAGTAAACATGGTCATTTAACAAATAGAATTAAGTGTAGTATTTCTATTAAAAAACTGAATATCTCAGCATCAATAGTCATTAAGGAAATGCTAACCAAAACCCTGATGAAATTCTACCATTTGACTGGCAAAACAAAAACAAACAAAACCCCCGATAATACCAATCTGGAAAGGGTGTGGAGCAACTGGAGCTCTTATATGTTACTTATGGGAATGCAAAATGGTTAGCTACTCTGGAAAACATTGTTTTTTATAAGGTGAAACATTTTCTTAATATATGACTCAGGATATTTACACAAGAGAAACGAAAATTTAATTTCCACAAAAATGTGTACATGAATATTTATAGCAGCTCTTTTCATAATCATAGAAAACTGGAAACAACACAAATGCCAGTGTGTGAATAGATAAACTGTGGTATGTCCATACAATGGAATACTACTCAGAAATTAAAAAGAATAATCTATTGATACATGCAACAACTTGGATAAATCTCAAATGCATTATATTTAGTGGAAGAAGCCAGTCTCATGATTCCATTTCTATGACATTCTTGAAAACACAAAACTAAGTGATGGAGAACAGATCACTGGTTGCCAGGGGTTTTGGGCAGGGGGAGTGTGTGACTATAGAGAGATAGCATGAGGGAGCTTTTTGGGGTGATGGAACTGCTCTGTATCTTGATTATGGTGGTGGTTACACAATTTTATATGTGTGTTGAAATTCGTAGAACTGTATACTCCTTATCCTCCCCCAAGTCAGTTTTACTTTATGTTAATGTAAAAAATAAAATTAAACACACACACTAATTGAATATGTTTGCTTTATGAGGCATTTGGTCTAACTACGGGTGAAATAAATTTATATAAGTATTGTCTGGTCAGTTTTTTTCTGTTTGTTTTTTTAACTTTTAAGGTTTATATGAAAATGACTGATATACAGAATACCTTTTCTATTACAAGAGTTAGCACTGTATTCATTCTGTGCAAAGGATTTGGGTGCTCATCTAGTACAAGTTCACATATTTGAATAGGTGATAGCTGTAATTATTATTTATTGAAATATTACTGTTCAGTGGGCACTTTAACATTTTAACTTTATTCTCATAATTATGGTATAAATAGAATTTCCCTATTTTACAGAGGAGGAAACTGAAGCATAGAGGTATTAGATGTCTTGCCCAAGAGTACACAACAAGAATATGATAGAGCTGGAATTTGAACTATGTCTGTCAGACTCTGAAGTTCTTTTTTCTTTTTATTGTAAAATAAAGCACAGACACAGAAAACCATACCCAAAAAATGTGTTTAATGTATTATTAGGCAAACACAGTTATAACTACCACCTAGGTCAAGAAATGGAACTTTGCCAGTTATCCCAGAAGCTCCATGTACCTTATCCCTGTCATAACTCTCTCTCTCCCCAGTAACATTATTTTGATTTTTATGGTAATCCATTTCTTGATGATTTCATTCCCCAAACATGTATCTGTAGATACTGCAATTTAATCTTGCTTTGATTCTTTCTATTTATCAAGCTTCTCTTGAGTTTGTCTGTACTCACTTTAAATTACTTGGGAAATGATTCCTATATAAAGGAATTCCCTCTCTTATGTGATTGTACAGATTCTCCAGTGGGCACTGTTTACTTTGATTGTTCTGCTGCTGAGGCTCTACCTTCTTGCAGGGTTGGCAAGCTGCCATGGGTGCCAGGGACATCTCAGCTCTCACTGTCAAACTGGAAGGCAGATGAATTCTTGAAGTTACAATACGGAATTCATTATGAATACACAGACACACATATACACACATGTATATTTCTCTATATTTATAAATGATAGCTGAGTATTGTTGATAAATTACTTATTTAGTACTTAAATGTGTGGCCTAGGACTTGAATTACCAATTATAGCATTGTTTTTATGGGGAAGTGCATTCTAAGTTCCGAATAGGTTTGGAACACCCTGTTATATATGGTGGCCTGCCTGTATTTGCATTTGAGGACCATATTGCTTGCCAGGGGCTGTATTAGTCAGGGTTCTCTAGGGAAACAGAATCAACAGGAGATATCTGAGAATTTTATGAAATTCTCTCAAGTGACCATGGAGATGCATAAGTCCAGATTCTGCAGGCAGGCTGCAAACCAGGAGCTCCAATGAAGGTCCAGGTTTGGTCCTTGATGAGCTCCCAGGAGATGTTGGCGGTCCAAAGACAAGCTGGGAAATTCTCTCTCAATGCTGAAATCACTTCCCCTTTTTAGGTATTAAGCCGATTGGATAAAACATCACTCATTGCTGACGGCAGTCTCTCTGGTTGATTGCAGATGTAATCAGCCATCTATGCAGTAAACTCACTGATGAGTAAAGTTCATAAATGTCCTTGTATTACAATTAGCCCAGTGCTTGCATGACCAAACAACTGGGCAAAATTACCTGGCTGAGTTAACACATTAGCCTAACCATCACAGTCCACCCCTTGTAAACTTGGCAACCATGTACATTACCTTAAATCATACTTAGTCTCTAAGTAAAAGCAATAACAGACATGCATATATATGTATATTTCCACCTAAGAATATTCAACTGTCCTGCGTACAACCGAAATGCAGTAATTCCCTACAGAATAGGGTGCAAGTCCTTGAGTAATATTCATTCTTAAACTTGACATCCTTAAATATTATGACATGAAACTAATACAACTTGTCATATGATAAGGGAAAGGATTAGGGAAGAAAGCAAAAATACTTGTTTTATGTAAATATATAATCATACTCAAAACAAAACAAGGAAGAAAGATTCATGACTATTAGAGTCCTCGTTTCTGTAACTGGTCACGTGGACGAAATTCATATTACTACCTCCTTCCACTATCTAGTCCATGTTCCGTTACCCTCAGCAAGCACCACAGCTGACCATCCTTTGCCTGGTGGGGTGACCCAAACTTTCATTCCTGAAGATTGTGGGCCATTGTTAGTTGTGCTTGAATTGGGCTGTTGCAATTTTCCTTTGACTTTAATCACAGGGCATAGCAGTACTAAGAGATACCCTAGGGGATCTCTTGTAGTCCAGGCAAACTCTTGGCAAACTCTTCTTTACCCCTGTTATGTAGATGCAGTCCTATTTCCCCTTGATAGTCAGGATCAGTCACCCTAGCCAGTACAGTAATTCCCTTCTTTGCCTGTTGATTCAGAGGTAAGAGGAGCCCAAAGTGGCCAGTGGCAGTCTTAGCCTCCAGTACAATTGAATCATTGTTGTGTTCCCTGGTGGCAGCACTCCTCCTCTTGGGACTAAGACCTGTAGACCAGCAAAGCTTAGTGTTGCAGGGACAGGAAGCAAAAATTTTCCTAGTGGTTCATTAGGGGTAATAGTGAGTGGTGTCGGTCTCATTTCCACCCCTTGATCCCTGGACCCATGAATCCTACCTACGAGAGAAACAGCACTGTAGATTGGATGATGATTTAGAGCATACACAGCATCCTGGAGAACATTGCCCCAGCCCTGCAAGGTATTGCCACCTAGTTGGTGCCGTAATTGAGTCTTCAAAAGGCCATTCCATCGTTCTATCAATCCAGCCACTTCAGGATGATGGGGAACATAATAAGACTAGTGAATTCCATGGGTATGTGCCCATTCCCGCACATCATTTGCTGTGAAATGGGTTCCTTGATCAGAAGCAGTGATGTGTGGAATGCTATGGCGGTGGATAAGACATTCAGTAAGTCCACGGATAGTAGTTTTGGAAGAAGCATTGCATGTAGGGAATGCAAACCCATATCCGGAGTATGTGTCTGTTCCAGTTAAGACAAATCACTGCCCCTTCCATGATGGAATTGGTCCAGTGTAATCAACCTGCCACCAGGTAGCACACTGATCAGCTCTGGGAATGGTACCATATCGGGGCCTGAGTGTGGGTCTCTGCTGCTGGCAGATTGGGCACTCAGCAGTGGCTATAGCCTAGTCAGCCTTGGTGGAGGTAAGTCCGTGCTGCTGAGCACATGCATAACCTCCATCCCTACCTCCATGGTCACTTTGTTTATGAAAGCCCATTGGGCAATGACAGGATTGGCTGGGGAAAGAGGCTGAGCATTACCCACACAGTGAGTCACCTTATCCACTTGATTACTAAAATCTTCCTCTGCTGAAGTCACCCTCTGGTGAGCATCCATGTGGGACAGAAATATTTTCATGTTTTTTGCCTACTCAGAAAGGCATATCCACATAGCTCTTCCCCAGACCTCTTTGTCACCAGTTTTCCAATCATTTTTCCTTCCAAGTCCCTGACCATCCAGCCAAACCATTGGCAACAGCCCATGAATCAGTGTACAAACACACCTCCGGCCATTTCTTCTTCCAAGAAAAATGAACAACCAAGTGCAGTGCTCAAAGTTCTGCCCACTGGGAGAATTTGTCCTCATCAGTATCCTTCAGGGATGTCCCAGAAAGGGGCTGCAGTGCTGCAGCTGTCCACTTTCGGGTGGTACCTGCATATTGTGCAGAACCATCTGTAAACCAGGCCCGAGTTTTCTCTTCCTCAGTCAACTGATTGTAAAACATGCCAAATCTGTGGGCTGGTAAAGAAAAGGTAAAATGACAGGGGTGGTGACCATGGGCATTTGGGCTACTTCCTCATGTAACTTACTTGTGCCTTCAGGACCTGCTCAAGCCCTGTCTTGTATATACCACTTCCACTTTATTATGGAGTGCTGCTGTGCATGCCCAACTTCATGGTTTGGTGGTTCAGACAATACGCAGCTCATGATAGGTGACTCAGGTCTCATGGGAAGTTGATGGCCCATGGTTAAGAATCCAGTGTCTACTAAGGCGCAGTAGCAGGCCAAAAGCTGTTTCTCAAAAGGAGAGTAGTTATCTGCAGAGGATGGAAAGGCTTTGCTCCAAAATCCTAAGGGTCTGTGTTGTGATTCTCCTATAGGGACCTCCCAAAGGCTCCAGACAGCATCTTCATTTGCCACTGAAACTTCCAGCACCATTGGATCTGCTGGATCATGTGGCCCAAGTGGTAGTGCAGCTTGGAAAGCATCCTGGACCTGTTGCAGAGTCTCCTGTTCTTCTGGTCCCCAATCAAAACTAGCAGGTTTTCTGATCACTCGGTAAATGGGCCAGAGTAGGACATCAAAATGAGGAATGTGTTGTCTCCAAAATCCGAAGAGACCAACTAAGCATTGTGCCTCATTTTTGGTCATAGGAGTGGCCAGATGCCACAGCTTATCCATCACTTTAGAAGGGATATCTCAATGTGCCCCATACCACTGCACACCTAGAAATTTCTCTGATGTAGAAGGCTTCTGTATTTTTGTTGGATTTATCTCCCATCCACTCTCATGCCAATGCCTTACCAATAAGTCTAGAGTCTTTGCTACTTCTTGCTTGCTAGGTCCTGTCAACATATCATAAATATAATGGACCGCTGTGATATCTTATGGGAGGGAGAGAAGATCAAGGTCCCTGCGGACAATATAACATAGGGCTGGAGAGCTGATATAACCCTGAGGCAGGACAGTGAAGGTATATTGCTGGCCTTGCCAGCTGAAAGCAAACTGTTTCTGGTGGTCCTTACTAATGGCAATTGAGAAAAAAGCATTTTCCAGATCAACAGTTGCATACCAGGTACCAGGAGATGTATTGATTTGTTTAAGTAATGATACCACATCTAGGTAAACAGCTGCGATTGGAGTCACCACCTGGTTAAGTTTATGATAATCTACTGTCCTCCTCCAAGATACATGTGTTTTCTGCACAGGCCAAATAGGAGAGTTGAATGGGGATGTGGTGGGAATCACCACCCCTGCATCCTTCAGATCCTTGATGGTGGCACTAATTCCTGAAATTCCTCCAGAAATATGGTATTGCTTTTTAATTACTATTTTGCTAGGCAGGTACAGGTCTAGTGGCTTCTACTTGTCCTTTCATACCATAACAGCCCTCAGTCCACAAGTTGGGGACCCAGTGTGGGGATCCTGTCAGTTACTAAGTGTGTCTATTCCAATTGTGCGTTCTGGAACTGGGGAGATAACCACAGAATTTGTCTGGGGACCCACTGGATCCACTGTGAGACAGACTTGAGCTAAAACTCCATCAATCACCTGACCTCCATAAGCCCCTACTCTGACTGGTGGACCACAGTAAGGTTTTGGGTCTCCTGGAATTGATGTCACTTCTGAGCCAGTGTCTGATAATCCCCAAAATGTTTGATCATTTCCATTTCCCCAATGCTAAGTTACTCTGGTAAAAGGCCATAGGCCTCCTTGAGGAAAGCTGGAAGAAGTAGTAACGGTATAAATTTTTGGCAGTTTAACAGGATCCTTCCCCAAGGGGACCTGGCCTTCTCGTCATTCAAGGTGCTCTGGGTCTGTAAACTGTCTGAAGTCTGGGAATTGATGAAGGGGCTGTGATTCTCTGTGTCTGTAAATTGAGTTAGGGTTCTGTTCACTTGACCTAGAACTCTTCTGCTTATACAGATCCAGAAGGAATTTAGTAGACTGTCCATTTATTTCACTTCTAGGTACCCCATGATCTATTGGCCAATGCTGTAACTCTGTGAGACTCAGACTCTTTTGATTGCTGCTTTGAGTCTGCTTTCATTGTGGTAGCCACGCCCACCTTGTCTTTGGCCATTAACTGCCAATACTTGACTTTTACCAGCCTGAGATCCAATCATTCCCATAATGTTTAAGGATTCTAATTCCATTATAGCCCTCCCAACAGTAATATCTGGACTACAGAGAAGAGCAACCACAGAGCTCTTCAGGGAAGATGGAGTTAGTCTTACAAATTTATTCCTCACAGTCCTGGTTAAAGGTGTGTCCTCTGGACCTTCCTGGGGTGGGTGGGCAGGTGTTAAATGGTAAATCTGTTCTATCATTCCAATCTCTCTAAGCCTTTGAATTCCCTCTTCTACTGTATAGCAGGGCAAATCAGGCATCTCATCCTCAGACATGCTAGGCCATCTTTTGGTCCGTGTCTCAGTCAGCCACCCAAACACACTGTTAGAGCCCTTTCTAACCCCTCAAGCTACAGCGTTGAATCCAGAATCGCTGCTTAGTGGGCCCATATCAATAAATTCAGCGTGATCCAACTTGATTTCCTTCCACCATTATCCCATACCCTTAGTATCTATTCCCACACACATTCCCCTGATTTCTGTCTATATAAGTTGGAAAACTCATGCAGTTCTTTTAGAGTATAGCATACTTCCTCATGGGTCACACTTTGTATTTCTCCTTTGGGGGCTTATTTTGATTTTTCTAGTAATAGATCTGGAAGAGAGGAGGGGTAGTAGGAGTGGGTAAGGAGAAGGATTAGAAATGCCTTGCAAGCTAGTGATCTCAGGGCATTCTTTTGCATTTTCAACTTGTAAGACAGGATTAGTCTCTACAATCAGGGGTTAGAAGGCAGATTCCTCAGTGCAGGGTGGGCAGTGCTTGCTTGAGTTTGGCTGATACCTGCCTCAGGTTTGGGAGGAAGTCCATATTCCCTGGGACAGGCCAGAGGTTGGGCAATGCAGGCTTTAGCTTGGCTGGTACCCACCACAGGGCTGGCAGGAGGTCTGGACTCCCTGGGGCAGGCTGGAGGCTGGGTGATTCAAGATTGACAAGGTGTGGTCTCCACAGGGCAGGCCATCACAGGTTTATCTGGCAATGTCTTACCAGAATTTAGTGTTCTAATGTCCTCACAGATATCATCATCATCCCATATGTCTCCATACCAATCCTCAAGGTTCCATTCTTTTCTAATCAATGTCTTCACTTTAACAGCAGACACCTTGTGAGGTTGAGATTTTAATTTCCTTTGTAACTCTGCTACTTGTATGATGAAAGTCTGCATCTGGTTTTCAGAGATCTCAAGCCTGTGGCTGCATTAAACAGGATTTTCTTTCGGATCACACATAGAAACTTTTACGTCATTCACCCAGCATTTAAGTTGCAAATTTGAAGCCTTTAGCTCATCCCTTTGTTTTGTATCTGTATCTAGAGTATCTAAGAGGAACCAGCCAACATCATTGTAACTTTTGACTCCACAAAACTCTGTTAAGCTGTTGAAAATACTCTCACCCAGATCCTTGCTTCTTATAAACACAGAAGTAGGGGAATTCAGTGATCATATTTTGTGTATCTCCTTTGCCAACTCACACCTTAAATTGTTAGTGGCCTCTTCATTATTGGAAAGGGAGTCATTAGTACCCTTGAGTCCAATTAGAGAGTGAATTGCAAAACTTCCAGAACCACTTGAAACCCCATGTTTTAGATTCTGTTCCTCAAGAACCACTTCTGGTACCAAGCTGTATTAGGGTACTCTAGGGAATCAGAATCAACAGGTGATATCTGTTAACAGTATGAGATTATATAAAATTTTCTCATGTGAACGTAGGGATGCACAAGTCCAGATTCCGCAGGCAGGTTGCAAACCAGGGTCTCTGATGAAAGTCCCATGAAGGTCCTTTATGAGTTCCTGGCAGACATTGGGTATCCAAAGACAAGCTGGGAAATTGTGAATGCTGAAACCACTTCCCCTTTTTAGACATTCAGCTGATTGAGTAAAACATCATTCATTGCTGATGGCAGTCTCTCTGGTTGATTTTAGATGTAATCAGCCATCTATGCAGTAAGTTCACTGATGACTAAAGTCCATAAATATTCTTGTATTACAGTTAGCCCAGTGATTTCTTTTTTTTTTTTTTTTTTTTTAAAGATTTTATTTATTTTATTACATATCTCCCCTTCCCCCCCGTTGCGGGGACGCGCCGAGACTTGGTCACTGCGCAGGCGCGGCTTTCCCCGCTTGTGGGCGGCTTCTGCTTCCATCACGGT
>PVKH010001888.1:0-16396 GCA_004027955.1 Chaetophractus vellerosus
CACGGGCAGGGCAGGTCGCCTGCAAATCGAGCACAGCCAGCCACCCGCGAACTGGAGCCGGCCGTGATGGAAGCAGAAGCCGCCCACAAGCGGGGAAAGCCGCGCCTGCGCAGTGACCAAGTCTCGGCGCGTCGCCGCAACGGGGGGGAAGGGGAGATATGTAATAAAATAAATAAATCTTTAAAAAAAAAAAAATTTACAAGCTTACAGTTTTGAGGCTGAGAAAAATGTCCAAATCAAGGCATCATCGGACAATGTCTTCTTGCAGAAGACCAGCTGCTGGAGATTCTGGACTCCTCTGTCACATAGTAAGGCCTATGGCAGCATCTGCTGGTCTCTCCCTTCTCTTTCAGGTTTCCTTGCTTTTAGCTTCTTACTTCCATGGCTTTCTCTATATATATTCATCCCATTTATAAAGAACTCCAGGAAGAACAGTAGGCCCATCCTGGGCCACGCCTTTACTGAAATAACCTCATCAAAAATGTCCTGCTTAAAATGGGTTTACATGCAAATGAATGAATTACATTTAAGAACATAACTTTCTGGGGTACACACAATTCCAAACAACCACAGAGGATGTAAACCTATACCTATTTATAGATGATATAGTTGTAAACCTGGAAAACTTAAGAGACTCAACTAGAAAACTACTACAAATAATAACAGAATTTCATGAGATAGTGAATAAAAAATTATATCTCTCCAAAAAAATTATATATCTAATATATAGCTAATATTTACAAAAGACTCAAATATGAACTACTGAGAAATAAATTGAGCAACATTCTGTGCAAAATGTATACCAGGAAAATGTTAAAAGATTCTTGAAGGACACAATGTAGATCTGAATAAATAGTAAGCATCATATTCTTTGGTAGGAAATTTTATTGTAAATATGTTAAGGTCCTTGATAAATTTATAAATGCAGTGCAACCCCAATTAAATTACAAAATTTCTGCTTTTGGAACTAGATAAGCTGACCCTCAGGCTTTTATATACAAAGAAAAATGGCTAAGAAACCTTTGACAAAGAAGTGCACTGTGGACTGACTAGCTCTACCATTTATTAAAGTAAAATAGCTCCATACATAAAAAAACATATGGTTCTGGGGCAAGAACACATGGTAGATCAATGGCACAAAATTTTAAAAAAAGAGAAAAAAATCCAAATATGTACGGGTGTTTATATGTCAAGGTGGTATCTTAAATTAATAAAGTATCATTAACAATTGAGTAGTTATGTGCCAAAAAAGAAAATGTTGGATCCTTTCCTCATAGGATTTTATGCAATAAATTCCAAATGGATTTTTTTTAAGGTGGTGAATCTTTTTATTTATTTATTTATTTTTAACACACTTAGATCATATAAATGATACTTTAAAAATGTAGGGAATTCCCATATTCTCTACTCCCTACCCCTCCCACACTTTCCTACATTAATAACATCCTTCACTAGTGTGGTACATTTGTTACAAATGATGAATATGTATTGGAGCATTGCCACTAAGTGTGGATTATGGTTTATAGTTTAAATTTTCTCCTGCAAAATTTATTAAGTTATAATAAGATATATAATGGCCTGTATCTGTCACTGCAATGTCATTCAGGACAATTCCAATGTCCCAAAAATGCCCCCAAATTACAGCTATTTTTCCCCTCTCCCTCCCCTCAGAACCTTCGGTGGCCACTGCCTCCACATCAATGATAAAAGTTCTTCCATTGCTAGAATAGCTATAAGTCTATAGTAGAATAACAGTAAGTCTACTCTAGTCCATCATTCATACCCCAATCCTGAGAATTCTGGGATGGTGATGCCCACTAGCCTCTAATTGAGAGGGGGCTTAGATCCCAAGGAGAAGATGGATGGGACTATCTTGCTTGCAGTTGTAGACTCTCTCTGTTCCTTGGGATGGTCATTGTCCATCATCATTTCCTTGTTAGTTGTCCTGGGTGAGTCCAATGAACTGGAGCATAGGTGTTGCAACTCTGTTGAGATTCAGGGTTTGATTGGCACATGGAAAGGCCAAAGATTTAAGTCCCTTAGACATAAATATATCAGCTCTAGTACCAACCATTGATTCAAATATAAGGAGCAGAAAAGCCATGTGTAGGGAAACCACAACTGAGCCAAACACTGTCACACTGGGGAGCATAAATTCCAAAGAAGTGCCCACTGACAGGGCACCAAACTCCTGAGCTATTATCCCTGCCTATATGTCTGTATGTCTCTAGAGCCCTCAGGAGCCATGCCATTTGAGGCAATATTTAATGTGGCAGTCAATGAGATCCTGCTGAGACTTACATAAATGTAACCTCTGGAATGACCTCCCAACTCAATTTGAAGTTACTTAACCATATAAACTCATTTGTCTTTACCCTTTCCCCCTTTTGGTCAAGGTCATTTTCCAGTTGCATTGCTAGTTGGTGCTTGGTAGTAATCCCTCAGTGCCAGGGAAGCTCACCCCCGAGAGTCATGTCCCACACCAGGGTGGGTAGAGGGGAAGGTAATGTATTTATATGCTGGGTTTGGCTTAGAGAGAGGCCATATTTGAGCAACATGGAGGTTCTCAGGAGGTAACTCTTAGACAACCTATAATATTAGGCTAAGTTTCAATTTCAAAAGAAAAGGTTCATAAGTACAGCCATCAATATCAAAGGCCTGTCAATGGTCCATCCTCCTTCACTAGTCACTAAGCCTGTACTCAGGGGATTCTGGCTGTCCCATTAGAGAATATGGCAGAACTCCCCAGGATGGGAATTGGATATTCTTTCTATTATTGTATGGATCTCCACCCATCATGACAATGCCCCATGAACACATGAACTCTTTCATATACTTATAGGTATGTCCCAGGTGAACTTCCTCCCATGTATCCCCCATCACTGACACCCCACACCAGTGATCCTCCCCTGCCACAGTTGTGACCCTTCTGTGATCAAAAACTTCTTCACAAGTAAAGCCAACAAAATAACCGAATAAAATTAACAAGAAAAGTAAATAATGATAGTTTTTAAAATGACAAATAAAATACAAAACAATTAAAAAGAACATGAAATAAAAATAAAAATAATAAAATTTTTAAAATTTTGGCATTATGTCTTTCATCAGTATAAGATCTGTTGTCTTGTATGTACAGTGACATTTTCTTCCATTTATTCCCCCAGTGTCTTATTATTTTCATTTTATCTTCAAAAAAGCTTTAGGTTACAGAAAAGTCATGTATAGAATATAAGGGATTCCCATATAACCAATATCCTCCCCCTTTCCCCCTTTCCCCTATTAATAACATTTTACATGTGGGTGGTACATTTGTTACAATTGATGTACAAATATTGAAGCATTGCTACTAAGCACATTCAACGATTTACATTAAGGTTTACATTTTGGGCCATACAAATTGACAAAATTTAACATGGCATGTATCCATTGTTGCAAGATCATGTAGAACAATTCCGTTGCCCCTCAAAATGCCCCATGTTCCATCTATTCTATTCCATCCTCTCCCTTCCCTCAGGACCCAAGGCAACCAACAAACTTCACTCCTTGAAGAACAAGATTCATGGTTATTTGCAACAACATTGAGGGCTTCACATACTGGCCTGTCCTCTCCTATTAGGTACTGCCTATGCTCTAGCAAGATGCCTGCCCCTCTATTTGAGAACATAGCAGGGCTCCCCAGGATGGGAGTCCAACACCTTCCCATTCATTGTGTGGGTCTCCACCCACTAATATAATACAGTATGACAAGATAAACACTCACACACTCCCTAGAGGCGTGCCCCAGGTGCACCATGTCCCACATGCCCCCCCCCACATCCAACACCCTAAATCAGTAACCCTCCCCTGCCATATTTGATATGAATTAAGCAAATTGAGTAGACTCACAGAGCCAAATGGATTTTAAATGTAAAATATGAAACTTTAGAGTTTCCTATTTAGTACTGGATGAATTCTTCTATAACTGTAAGCTTGCTAAAGCATTTCAATGATGCAAAATCCAGAAGTCATTGTATATAAATACCTCCTAAAACCTGAGAACAACAAAATAATTTTTTCAAAAAAATGAGTAAAGTACAAGAACAGATATTTTACAGAAAAAGAAATATACTCAATGCACTTATAATGAGAAAAATATGTGAATGAATAAACTTCTGAAAATATGTTCAGCTTTGCTTATAGTAAGTTGGGAGCATTGGCTTCAAGAGAGGACCAGGGAAATTCACATTATATCAATTACACTCTTTCACCTCTGAAGTATTTGAATATGCTATATTTTATTTTTTTTAAGTGAACAATGTTGTTAAACTTAGGGTAAAAGAGACTTTCGAAAGTTGGTATCTCGGAAGGGCAACACTTCACCATAGAGGGTAGGAGAAATAGACAAGGCTTTTGTTATTTGGGGGTCTCTGCATTACAATTGCATGGACATCGGTTCCTAAGGTCTTTTGTAGCACTAACTGCTTTAACCACTTATTTCGCTCCCACCTAAGGTCCACCTGTTTTCTATAGTGGTCTCGCTTCTCTTGTCTACTGAAGAATACATAAACCTGGGCAGCTGTCCCAATTTATCAAACCAAAAGAACAGAGCCATCTGAGGTAAATCCCCAACCTCTCATGGACTACCCTAAAAGGAAACGTAACTTTCAGGGGCACACCCATTGTTACTTCTCTTTAAGAAAGAGGCTGGAATCTTTGATGCATCATCTTCTAAACAGTTTTTACATTTCTCATGAAAGTCAAAATAATATTTCATTCTCGTTGTCTCTAAGGAGAGACTAGAATTCAGATACCAAGAATTCACATGTGAAAATATTACAATTTTCTTTAACTATGGCTGCCAGAAAACATGATTTCCAAAGAGGAACCAGATTTTATCATGAAGTAATTGGCATTTACTGAGTCATGTCAGCCTTTTGGACACCACCTGATATGAAAGGACCCCACAGAACCAGAAGATTCATACCCAACAAGATAAACAAAAGTTTAAATGAGTTAATATAGCATTTGATCCTGATCTGGAAAGGGAATTTGTTTATTTAACGTTTGGGTCAACTTTGATTTTCTCAAAAGAATTTCCACAAATGAGGATCTACTATTCCCTGTGTCTGCAGAAAAGGAGTCTGTGAATTATGTTTTAAAACCCTAAGTATGGATTTTAAAAAGAAATCAAATCTTTAGACTGCCTAGCTTGATCAGCCTGGCTTTGAAAAGGTTTTCAGAAACTGTGCAAATTATCTCCAGTTTTCTAGCCCAAAGCCTGAAGCCACCTGCCTAAGGAAATCCTGAGATATTCACCATCTAACGCTCTGTCAACCTCAGACTGTCACCAGAGGTTCTTCCATACTAGGTCTGCCCTAGAACTTTGAAAGGTACTTTTTTCCCTGGGTATGGAGGAGGGCAGGACTCCATCCAGAAGTGAACCACTCACCAAAGTCCACACACTCAAAAGCCTGCAGTGGGTGTACAATTACATACATGTGTGAAATAGACCAGCTGTGAGAAAGTAATGGTAAGCTGCTCATGTCACAAAGTAAGGAAGGAGGAAAGAAAACATTGCAGATGAAGAGAGGGACAGTGTGAGTGAAGATTCTGAATTCAGCAAATTGAAGGGCTGAAGGAAGACCATGGTGATCTAGAGCAGGATTGGCCAACTACAGTCCACAGGCCAACCCAGCTTGCCACCTGTTTTTGTAAATAAAGTTTTATTGGAAAACAACTATGCTAATGTGTTCACACATTTTCTATGACTGCTTTCATACAACAACAGTGTGAATAATTGCAAAAGATGCTGTATGGCTTGAAAAGCCTGAAATATTTAAATCTGGCTCTTTATAGAACATTGAAGAGGCTGTCGCTAAGGATATGGCTGATGAAATGTAGTCTGAATCACACAGGATTTTAAAGGCTCAAATTTAACTTTTTTTGACTTTATCTTATGGCCCAAGTAAAGCCACTGAAGTGTTTTAACAGGGAGTTCCATGACTGGGTAAATATTCTTAAAAGAGCATTCTGGCTATATATGTACAGAATTGATAGGATAAAAACCTAAGTGGAAATGAGGAGACTAGTTCAGAGGCTATTGCCGTATTGCAACAAGAGATTAAGTTTGCTTGGACTTGGGTGACTTATGTGAAGTCTAACTGAAGAAGTATTAAAGAGGTAGAATCCACAGAACTTGGAGATTTATTTGATGTGAGGATGGGTGAGGGAGATATCAATAATTTTTTTTTCTTCTTGCCAGTTATTTGGCTTCTAGATTAGCAATTAAAATTGGGAAAAATGGAGTAGGAACTCCTTGAGGTCTCTTCTAAAATGACATTATTTTGTAAGGATAAATGTAGGAATTGATAGTTTTGCTATTTGTGGTTATTATTATCATTTTAAACTTGCAATTTAGGTATGTTAAATAAAATCTTTAAAAAATTAAAAGACATTACTATTAGGCAACTATAAAGGAAATATGTATGAAAGATATTAGTTAAAACATTGATAAATGAGGAGACCAATAAGATGTTGTAATTGGTTCAACGACCATTTGAGAAATCTATCATCTGTATAGCTATCTATCTATCTATAGATAGATAATCATCAACCATCTATTTATTATCATCGTCTACCTGAAATTTTTAAAAGAAATGGTAGAATAAAATTGCAGGATTAGATACAAAACAGGATTAGATACAAAAATGTTTTCAGGACGAATAACTTTTGAGGTTATCTTTTCTACCAGACAGAAATGATACACATCTCCAATGGACAAAAATCTGTAAATTAACTTCTGCCCCTACAAAGTTGTAGTATACCTAGACAATTAAACATTAAGCCTGTCACTGCACTGAAAGAACATCCAGTAATCTCTTTTGCCTATTTTCAAGTTTCATATAATTTTTCTGTTAAGTTCATTTTGGTGTCTTGTAAGTGGAATAAATGGGATTGCTTGTTTCAATATAGAGTAGATTTACAATAATTCTATTTATATTCTGAATTCTCTTGTGTACAGATCTAAGTGAGTTTTAAACTAAAGAGAAGTCTCAGGCATAAGAACAATATCTGGTGGAAAATGAATTTTATATAAAAGGATGGTTAGAATATTTCATTTGGTTTTTGAGTGTGAAGTTTTTCATTTCTTGAATATTCACTGAAACTCTATTTTAAATCCAAAAGTATAACTTTAAATATATAACCTGGAATTTGTGGTGAGAAAAAAATACCCTGCTTCTTAAAACTGAGAGCAAAATTGATGATGTCCTACTGCTGCCAAAAACAAGATTTAAGGATATTTTCCTTAGTTGTTTCATATGACCTTGGCATGCCTAGTTGGCAGCTTTATAATCTGAACATGTCCTGCTGTGAACTGAAAAGCTGACCAGACTTTTTTGAAGACCAGATTACCAGGATTGCAGATTCTAGCACCAGCTGCATAGTGTGTATAAACCTCATGTGTTTTTCATCTAATAGTCACACTTGTGGATTGATTTTCACTCATATGGCTAATTAAATTTTTGACACACTATATTTTGTTTAAACGTTTACATCTTCTCTAAGCATCCCTTTGTGGGCAGTAGCTTGTATCATTACTCATCTCATGAGCCAGTGGGATGTCTGAATCATGAGAAGCAAGCATCACGCCTGTGATGTCCTATGAACAATTAGGAGAAGCTATGAACGTATTCTCCTGCGGAGTTGAAGGAAATCAAATCGTGGGGATCTAGTATTGGCCTGGAATTTGGATTCCTGAAAATGTATTTTAAATGTCAAAAATAAAAATCCTGAGATGGATAATTATACAGAGGAATTCTACGAATCTTTGGCTTTTTAATAGGTGTTGCTTGTGACTAATGGGGTGTTCTATTGTGAAACTGGATAAGGTAACTCCCGAAGGCACTCCTCTGAAATAGGGTGGGAAGGAAGCCATATCTCTTTCTAGTATCAGATTTGGGAAATGGAAATGAAATTATTCCCAGAGCTAAGATTTGTCTGTCACTTACTACTAAGTAAGCTCAAAGGCCCAATTCTCTTTCTTTTCTTGGTAAAACTAAGGAAAAATGCAGAAGAAAATTAACTATTACTTAGTAAATTCAGACAGTTCTAGCAAATAGTCCAAATGCTCAAATGATATCTTTGGCTTGTGGCAGGCATATTGGTTGTCCTCACAAACTTATTCAGTAGATTAGAGTCAAAAGTATCCCTCTTTTTCCACTGGTCATTCAGAAAAACAAAATGGTAGCTTTTTACAAGTGCTTGCAAGACCAAGGAAATTACAGCAATCCTCTATTGGTGAGGAAGAGTTCATGTTGCTTTTACTGAACAGTGTTCAAAAAAAAGCATATACTGCCTCTAAGACAGATTTAAATTTTTCATTAAAACATAAAAAAGTATTGATTAAATAAATAAAAGCTATTTAAGATGACTTGTTTTAATGCCATGGATGTTTTTTAAGGATAGAGCTAATTCTGGAATTCAATTTCATAACTAAGGTAAAAAGCTCCAGAGGCAACTTTACTTTCTTCAGTAATATCCATAAGTAGAAAGGATCTAGTACATGTAGCTAAATATTTCAACATTAAGGTATACACATTTTTAGGTAACAAATATGTTTACTTGATTTTAATTTCCTGACATGTTTACTAGGAGACATTACCTTTCTTCCCTGAAGGCTTAAAAGAATACTTACTAACCTCTAAATTTAGAATTAAACCACATCATTTATAGCCTAGTTATTCCTATTTTCCTCATCTAAGACAGGTATGAGCTGTTACAAGAAGTGGATGGTAGGTCTCCATAATAATGTAATTTTTTCCTTCAATGGAGAAGGAGGGAACCACCAAACCTAAGATTCTAAAAACTATCCTGGAAATCATTTCCTCTAGTTTGATAATAATAATGAAAGCAGTGCTGATAAGAATGGTAGCAATAGTAGTGATAACAACAGCAGCAGCAGTGACTAACCTTGACCAAGTTTTTGGCATGTACTGGGCACAGTGCTAAGCACTTAACATTGACTCATTTGCTCTCAGCCATCATCTTTCTCACATGTCTGCCCTATTAGAAGGAGAACTCACATTACAAACTATGAAAGAATCTACTTTTGGGGACTCTGTAGACATACCCAAAAATGGCTCACTATATTAGCCAAAAATCTTTAAAATCTCTTGTTTCATCATAATCAGATAGGTAATTTTACATTATATGTGCATTTGTTTTACTGTTAAAATAATATTTTAAATTACTTAGTCTTGGAATATTTATAATCTCTATTATCAATATGCTTCACTTAACATTTGAACCTTACTTTCTTTGAAGCAGTCTTCCTACATAAGCAAGAAAAACCATCAGAGATTGTAAAAAGTATATGTCAAGTTAAGTTAATGAGTTAATCATCATTAAGATGAACAGTGAATTAATTCACCTTATTCAAGATTTTTCCTGCTGTCATGATGTCTTTCCCCATAAGTTCAAAAATTTTGACCATCACCTTCCCAGCTTAACCATGCTGAGGTTAATGCATCCAGAGGCTAACAAAGTCGCGACAGGTTCTGAGGTTGCAATTCAGCACCTTAAGTGCCCTCCTTACAGCCATCTGCTGTGGGAATCTATCTGGTTACTTCCTCTTTTAGATGTTAGTCTGGACATGAAGCAATTTTGGTTCTGACTTTAACATTTTATTGTCCTCACTTTATATCAGACCAGTGGGTAGTAGGTGAGAGTTTATAAGAAAAGACTGTACATGTCCTTTTTTTTAAATTAGAGAAGTTGTGGGTTCATGGAACAATCATGCAAAAACTACATGCATGATTTACCATCCAATGAGGAAAGTGGTGTAAAGGTATCTATTTCTCACTTCAGTTTTTTCTGTGTTTGCCTCATGTACTTTGCAGCACTGTGGTTAGGTATATAAATATTGTTGATTCTTATTTCTTCTTGATGGATTGCTCCTTCTATTAATATATAGTGTCCTTCTTTGTCTCAATACCGTTTGACTTCAAGTCTATCTTGCCTGCTATTAGTACAGCTAACCCAACTCTTTTTTGGTTTCTATTAGCATGGAATATCTTTTCCAACCTTTCATTTTCAAACTATTTGTATCTTTGGATCTAAGGTGAGTCTCTTCTAAACACCATATAACTGGATCATGTTTTTTTAAATCCACTCAGCCTATCTGTGTCTTTTGATTGGGGGGTTTAATCCATTATTATTAAATATCTTTACTACAAAGGCAGTACTTCACACATTTTTCCTTTGGTTTCGATATGTCTTTTTAAAATTTTTGTCTATCTTTTAATTTATTGAATCTCCTTTTCTGTCTAGTTGATTTTTTGTGATGTGTCTGATCACTTTCTCATTCTGTTTCTGTAAATTTTTTTTATTTTTATTTTATTTATTTATTTATTTTTTTAATTTATTTTTTGGTTACATATCCCCGCCCCCCTTTCTGCTTGCTCCTGCTGTGTGTCCATTCTTCTGTGTTTTTCTATGTCTGCTTCTTGTCTCCCTGTCTTTTGCGGAGATGCACCGAGTCAGCCCTCCATGGAGGTGGCTCGCTCCGTTCATGGGTGGCTCCATTCCATTTTTCACAGGCGGCTCAACTCCATGTTTTGTGGGCAGCAGTGCTCCGTGTTTTGCAGACTGCCCAGCTTCTGCGCTTCGCAGGCAGCAGCTCCATGTTTCACGGGTGACTTTGCCATGCCCGTGGCGGCTTTTTGCCTTGCCCAGGGCGGCTTTGCCCCACCCATGGCAGCTTGCCTTTCTCAAGGCCGTCTGCCTGCTTGGAGAGGTCCCCGGGGCCTCCCATGTGGTATACCGGCGCTCTTATCCACTGAGCTATCTGGCCAGCCCCTCTGTAAATTTTTTAAATCCTTTCTTTGTGGTTACCCTGAGGTTTATATTGTACAGCTTACATCTATAACCTAATAATTTATAAAGATAACAACTTAGAATCGATAGCATACATGATTTCTGCTTCCATATCCCTCTGTTTTCCCTCTTTAAGGTGCTTTTTCCCCACTTTACCACTTTATATTTTTGCATGTCCATTATCAAGAAATAGGCCTTTTCCTTTTTCAATTGTATTCTGGCCCTTATAAGAACTAAAGAGTAGAATTGTATATTGATATGGTACTAATGGGTTTTGCATTTACCTTTTAGTTACCCTTACTGAAGATCTTCCTTTCTTCACACTACTCCAAGCCACTCTCTCCTGTCTTTTCTTTCAACCTGCAAAAGTCTCTTTAGTAATTCTTGTAAGCAGGTCTTTTGTTGATGCTCTCTCAGTTTCTGTTTATCTGTGAATATTTTAAAAGGTCCCTCATTTTTGAAGGACAATGTTGTGGGATAAATAATTTTTGGACGGCAGTTCTTCTCAGTATACCACTGCCTTCTTACCTCCATAGTTTCTGATAAGAAATTGTCACTTGATCTTATTCAGGATCCCCTGTATATGAATCACTTTTCTCTTGCTGCTTTCAGAATTCTCTCTTTATCTTTGGCATTTGACATTCTGATTATATGTCTCAGAATAGGTCTATTAGGTTTATTCTGTTTGGAGTATGTTGTACTTCATGGACATACATATTTATATCTTTCATAAAAGTTGGGAAATTTTTGGCCATCAAATCCTCAAATGGGGGCCAGCTGTAGCTCAATTGGTAGGGTGCCGTTTTACCACGTGGGAAGCCCCGGGTTCGGTTCCCAGGGCCTCCTTGAGCAGGCAGACCGCCTTGAGAAGGCAAGCCGCCATGGCAGGGCAAAGCCGCCATGGGCAGGGCAAAGCCGCTGTGGGCAGGGCAAGCCCCCACAAGCAGGACAAGCCACCCGCAAGCAGGCAAGGCCGCTGCGTGGTGAGTTGACTTGGTGAGTCACTGCAACGGGGGTGGGGGGAGACAAGCAGACAAAGAAGAACGCAAAAATCAACACAGCAAGAACAAGAAGAAAGGGGGGATATATAATAAATAAATAAATAAATCCTCAAATGTTCTTCCTGCCCTTTTCTTCTTCTCCTTCTGGAATTACCATGGTGCATATGTTTGTTCACTTCATGCTGTCACCCAAATCCCTGAGGCACTGTTTAAATTTTTCTATTCTTTTCTCTATCTGTTCTAACTTTATGATTTTGATTGCCCTATCCTCTAATTCACTAATTCTTTCCTGTGTCTATTGAAATCTGCTGTTTTATGCCTCTAAGGTGTTTTTCCTTCTTTCTACTTCCTTTGGGGTTAGATTGTTGTTCTTTTTCTAATTCCTCCAGGTGCGTAGTTAGATCTTCAATTTTAGCTCTTTCTTCTCTTTTGATATATACATTTATAGCTATGAATTGACCTCTCAGTACAGCTTTTGCTTCATCCCATTGGTTTTGATATGTTTTGTTGTCATTTTCATTCATTTCAAGGTAGTTACTGATTTCTTTTGAGATTTTCTCCTTGACCCACTGTTTGTCTAAGAGTATGTTGTTTAACTTCCATGTCTTTGTGCCTAATCTGCTTCTCTGGCCCTTAATGATTTCCAGCTTCATTCCATTGTGGCCAGAGAAATGACTTTGTATAGCCTCAGTCTTCTGAGTTCATTGAGAATTTTTCTGTGGCCTAGCATGTGGTCTATCTTGGAGAATGATCCATGTGCCCTTGAGAAGAATGTATATCTCATTGTATTTGGGTGTAGTGTTCAGTATATGTCTATTAGGTCCAGATCCTCTAATGTATTATTCAAAGTCTTTGTTTCTTTATTGATTCTCTGTTGAGATGTTCTGTCTAATGGTGGTAATGGTATATTAAAGTCCCCTACTATAATTATAGAGGCATCTATTTCTCTACTTATTTTTTCCAGTGTTTGGCTCATGTATTTTGAGGTACCCTGGTTAGGTGCATATATGTTTATGATTGTTCTTTCTTTTGAAAGATTACCCCTTTTACTAATATAGTGTCCATCTTTGTCTCTTACAATAGTTTTTCACTTAAAGTCTATTTTGTTTAATATTAGTATAGCTACTCCTGCCCTTTTTGGGGGGTTATTGTTTTCTTGTAAGATTGTTTTCCAGCCATTCACTTTCAGCCTCCTTGAATCCCTGGTGTAAGGTGGGTTTCTTGTAGACAACATATAGCTGGGTCATATTTCCTTATCCTTTCTGCCAATCTATGTCTCTTGACTGGTGACTTTAATCCATTAACATTCAGTGTTATTACTCTCTAGGAGTTCTTACATTAGCCATATTTTCGCCGGCTGTTTTTGTTTCTCTTTTTGTATTTTTAGTTTTTCTTGCACTCTCCTCCAATTCTCTCTCTCTCCTGTTTTTTCCTTTCAACCTGCACAACTCCCTTTATTATTTCTTGAAGTGCCGGTTTCTTATTGGCATACTCTCTTAATTTTTGTTTATCTATGAATATTGTGAACTCTCCATCATTTTTGAATGCCACCTTTGCTGGATAGAGAATTCTTGGATGGAAGTTTTTTTTCTTTTAGTAACTTAACTATGTCATTCCACTGCCTTCTTGCCTCAGATGAGAAATCAGCACTTAATCTTATTGAACTTCCTTTGTATGCGATGGTTCCCTTTTCTCTTGCTGCCTTCAATATTTTGTCTTTCTCTTGAGCATTGGACAGTTTGACAAGTATATGTCTTGGAGTAGGCCTGTTTGGACTTTCACTGTTTGAGGTGCGTTGTGCTTCCTGGATATGTACGCCCATCTCCCTCAATAGGGTTGGGAAGTTTTCAGCCATTATTTCCTCCAACACGCCTTCTGTCCACTTTCCCTTCTCTTCTCCTTTGGGGATGCCTATAATGTGTATGTTTGTGTGTTTTGTGTTGTTCTTTAGATCCCTAAGTCTCTGTTGGATTTCTTCTATCTTTTTATCTATCTGTTCTACTATCTGTTTGATTTCAGATGTACTGTCTTCCACATCGCTAATTCTTTCCTCTGCCTGTTCAAATCTGCTGTTATGTGCTTCCAGTGTATTTTTTTGTTTGTTTTTTGTTACATCTCCCCACCCCTTCCCCCCTTCTGCTTGCTCTTGCTGTGTTCATTTCTCTGCATTCTTCTGTGTCTGCTCTGCCTCCCCCCCTGCAGCGATGCACCGAGCAGGTCACCGCGCAGGCGGCTCTGCCCTGCTTGTGGGCGGGTCTGCTTCTGTTCCCAGGTGGCTTTTTTTGCTCCATTTGTAGGCGGCTTTGCTCTGTTCGCAGGCAGCTGGCCATGCCTATGGCAGCTTTTGCCCGTGGCGGCTTTGCCCTGCCCGTGGCGGCTTTTTGCCCTGCCCACAGCAGCTCTGCCCCACCCACAGTGGCTTTGCCTTCTCATGCAGTCTGCCCACTTGGAGAGGTCCCCGGGAACTGAACCCGGGGCCTCCCATGTGGTGTACCGGAGCCCTATCCACTGGGCTATACAGCCGGCCCCTCCAGTGTATTTTTTTATTTCTTTAATTGTGCCATTCATCACCATCATATCCATTATCTTTTTATGTATGTTTACAATTTCTTCATGATGTTCTCCTAGTGTCTTCTTAATATACTTAATCTTTTTCTTCACTTCATTAAGTTGGTCCATGATAATTGTTTGGACAGCTTTGATTAGTTGTTCGATGTTCTGCACTCTTCCTGGTTTTTAGTTTGTTCATTGGACTGGGCCATGTCTTCCAGTTTCTTAGTATGGATTATAATTTTTTGTTGCTGTCTGGTCATCTTTTTATCTTGGTGGGTTTATTCAATTAGTTAGCTTCTCTCTTTACTCTAGGGTTTCATTTAGTTGCTGTTTTTGTATGAATGTTAAGTTTTCTCTTTGATACTTTGTTCCTTTTATTCTGTTTCCTTGCTGTTGTCTATGTTCCTTTGAAGGAAAAACTTAGGGCCAGAGAAAGTGAAAGAGGTAAAAAAGAAAATGGATAAAAGTAATAATAATAGTAATTGTTAGAAGAGGAACCATATAAGACATTGGAAAATGAATATTTAATTCATGTAAGCAGTTAAAGTAATAGGAATTTAAAAAGTGGAGAACCAACAATGAAATGGGAAAGCAAATAGAGAAAAATATAAAAAATGAATTATAAGGCCAGAATGATGAGGACAGAGGGAAAGAGAAAAGAAGACAAAAAGAAAAAAAGTTAATGAAAGGAAGAAAACAGGACAGATGAGATAGCAATAAAAAACAGAAAAATTGAGGACTAAACAAAGAGAGGTGGAATGTAAGAACAACAACAGAAAGTGGTAGATAGATAGATGAAGAGAGGAAAAGAGATAGTGTTGGCAGACAAAATCGGTATACACAGAAAAGAGGAAATCAAGGAAGAGGAAACACAGCAACTAAGAAACAAGTCAGCAGCACCTTGAGGAATTCGTCTCTGTCCAGCTCCTTCCAGATCCATGCCCTAAAGCCTCCTGCTCTGTGGGTTACCAAAACAGCTCACTCACGCAGGATCTTGCCCCTACTTAGCCATTTTTTTGTGATAGAGATCTGTCTATGCTCCTTTGAAAGAAAAAAAATTAGGACCAGAGAAAAGGAAAGAGATAGGAAAACCAAAACAATACCAGTAATAATAATAGTAAAAGGTAGGAGTACAAATATACAAGATGTAGGAAATTGAAAAATTAACATGAGTAAGAAGCACACAAGAATAAGATTAGGAAAGTGGAATAGAAACCATTAAACAAGAAACAGAATAGAGAAAACTATATGGAATGAATTAAAAGGCTGGAATGATGAGAAGAGGGGAAAAGAAAAGAGAAAAGAGAGAAAGAAAAAAGTGAAAAAGAGAAAGTAAACAGAGAAAAAATGAGAGAGGTAGAAATACAAACAAGAAAAATTGGAGACCAAATAAAAGAAGTGGAATGAAAGAACAACAGAAAACAAAAGATGTAAAGATGAAGGAGTGAAAAGACATAGTGTAGGTAGAGTAAATCTAACCCAAAGGAAAAAAGAAAAAGAAACAAGGAGAGAAACAAAGGAAGGGGATACAATACAAACAAGAAACAAGACAGTAGCAATTCATTTTTTAAAAAGGAGACAAAAGAAAAAAAATAAATAAACACAGAAAAACAGCCTTCTTTCTTAGATCCCTAAAGATCTTCTCAGGCTGCTGGTGTTCCTCAATCATTCACCCTGTAGACTGCCCTCTGCAGGTTTTGAACTGGGTTTTAGTGAGTAAAATAAGAGAAATAAAAGAAAAGGAACATTTTTTTTTAAATAGGTGATCCAAGAAAAGCTAATACAAAGAGAATGTCTATATGTTCCCTCTCAAATAGTTTCAGTTGGATGCCTGATAACTTGGTAGATCATTTCTCAAGGAAGAGCCAGGAATTAAACCAGTGACCTCATATATGCTAGGCAGGAATTCTTCCACTGAGCTACTCTGCCTCCTTGGTTTAATGAGTCTTGCAGAAGGCTATCTGCCCCTTTTCCCTTGGGCAGGTTAG
>PVKH010001888.1:16496-28915 GCA_004027955.1 Chaetophractus vellerosus
CTGACTAAACTCACTGCAACAAAATCATTCTCCTCACTCCCATTCCCCTCTTCCTCTCAGGAAATCTGCCATCCCACTCCTGTTTGGAGCAAGGGGTCAGGGGCTCCACCTAGTCTGTCCACCCTGAGGGCCGGGTATGTGTGCCACTTCCAGCCACCAAGGTAAGCAACCCACGATTATTCCTGGTTTCCCCATCTGTCCAGTACCCTCCTAGATGACTCAGAGCACCTTCTTATGGAGGTAGACATTTGCTTTACTCTCAGTTAGATGCAATTTGCCAGGGGTTTGGCCCTCACATAATATCTCGGGGGTGGTAGAGGGAAACCCTTCCCAGCAGCCGGGAGGTTTAATAACGCATGATTACTTGTTTTGGCTTCTTCGTGTCTCTGACCCTCACTCCTCTGGGAGTTGGTAAGGAGTGTCCTGGTTTTCTGTGCCCCAAAGCAGGTCACCAGGCAACCTCTGGCTTTTTCCTTGTTGTTTTAGTGAGAGCTAAGCCTTATCTGCCTAACCTGTCCACCATGTTCCCACAATCCCCCTCTATTTTGTTTTTAATTTCTACTGTTGGGCTTTTCATTCCCATAATTTCTGTTGTTTCTTTTTATACCTTCAAACTTTTCTTTATGTGCACATAATTGTCTTCTTAATATCCTTTATCTCTTTATGCATATTTTCCTTCATCTCATTGAATTGATTTAGGAGGTTTGTTTGAACTTCTTTGATTATTTATTCCAAATTCTGTGTCTTCTCTGAGGCTTTAGGTATTTCTCTTGACTGACCTGTATCGTCCTTTTTCTTAGTATGGTTTGTAAGTTTTTGCTGATGTCTAGGCATCTGATTATCTCAATGAGGTAACTCTGAATATCAGTTTTTCCCTCTTTTCTAGGCTTTTATTGTTTATTGGCTTTGTGTTAAGGGTTTTCTTTGACCCTTAGTCCAACTTATTCTGGACCTTTGGAATAGTCCTAGTTTAACTGATCAGATTTTCTTAGGTCTTCTTCATCTGATTCTTGCCCTAGAAATGCAAATTTTTAGGTTGCCCTTTATGTGTAATTGTTTCACTTCCAATAGAAAGCTTCCTTTCCTCTGTTCCTTCTCCAGGAATCTTGATCTGTTCTCTTTGTTTTTGTACAGAATTTTTCCCTGGCTCCTATGATTTGTTTAAATTCTCTCCCTCACTCAGTGCCCCATTTTCCTTACATTTTTCAGTTCTGGGACCACCCTGTCTTTCAGCAGTTCAGTTTAATCCCCCTCTTTTTTGTGAGGCTTTTCTGCCTCTGATTTCTTCTCCTTTAAGGTATTACATCCCCAGAGAGCTAGATGGTGTCAATATAGAAAGGTGGGTAACTCCAGAAAAGTCCATTTTACATTTAGGTGCTCCAGTCAACAGTAACCGTAGTGAGTTAGTGCCTTACTACCATGTTCTCTCTCTCCCTACCCCTGCCAGCAGCCCTTTTGTATGCAGCACTCCTCATTGGCTTGTGCTCTGCCCTGGGTCTCTGTGGACTTGGGTTCCTGTGCCTGGATATGTGTGTGTTCTAACTCACTGCTGTAAGTAGCTTTAAAGTCTATGTCCCTGGCGGAGGGGTGGGATACAGGCTGCTACCCCTAAGTTACTCCCAAGCTGTGTGCGACTGAGTGAGAGGGAAGGAAGAGAATTAGTAGGTCATGTTGGAAGTTTCCAGCTGATAATTTTCTCTTTCTTTGATTCAGTATTTGTGGAGTCCTTATCTAGTCTCTACTGCCCTCCAGAGTTCTAAGCAAGTTAGATTTGTCCTTTCATTCACTGAATCTCTCAGTCAGGATACAGCACAAGGAACCTCTAAAAGTCAGACTTATTTCTCTTCTGACAAGATGACTTTACTCTATTCTAGTACAGTTTCTTTGTGAGTAAAAACTTTTTTCTCTATTACTATGTTTTCATTTGCTAAAAGCTGCTGGGAACAATATACCAGAAATGGGTTGACTTTTACAATGGGTACTTATTAAGTTAAAAACTTAGTTCTGAGGCTGTGAAAGTGTCCAAATCAAGGTATCGCCAAGTGATCCTTTCTCTCTGAGGTGAGCTGCAACTGTGAGCAATCAAACACATGGCAGGGCACAAAGGACTCCAGTAAGAGGATTAAGACCCACTCTGGGTCTTGCAGTCTAATCAAAGGCCCTTAACTGAAGTAATTTAATCAAAAGATCCTACCTACAATAGTTTACATGCACAGCAATGGATTGCTTTAAGAACAGAATTTTCTAGGGTACAAAAAGACTTCAAGCTGCCACACCATGGAAAGAGGGAGAAAGAGTGACCTCAAAGAAAATATAGGTGATGTGACATTAAGGTCCCCTTGGGCCACCCTTGTTCTATTTTGAAATAAATGCTAGAGCAGGAAAACATATCTATCCAGTGTCTCCTTTCTCCTCACTCCTCTGCCAATTGACTAACAATTTTGAAGTCCACATTCAAAGCGCATTGATTGGGTGTCCCTACCCAATGACCTGTTAGAACAAGTTCTGCTGTTATAGTACAGTTTTTCCTATCACTGCATTTTTGTTTGGTCTCCTTTTAAACTTTATAAGTGATGGGTATGAACTTTACAAAGATGGTTTAGAGGTAAAGAGCTGAATCAACTTGTATAGACACAGATTTTTTTTAAAAACACAACATTCCAACTGAAGACAGATATAATTTCTTCAGATATTCCCATGGACCCAGAGAAATGGAAAATTGTCCCAACACAACTCAGTCTATAAGCTTGCATTCCAATTTTAGGTTTTTAAAAAGTTATCAACCACTCCAAGGTTATTGCGGAGTTATATACAGTATTTTCAAAGTATTTCTTTCTCTCAGTGTGCCAGGACTCTGCACTTCTTCTGTCATGTGGAGAAATCTCTCCTGCAGTCAATTTTGCATGATACTCTTCATCATATGATGAAGAGTTCTGTGAAGGTTTGAGGTAATTTTTTTATATAAATTACATTCTAGAAATATGTTTTCCAATGTGTTGTTAGTTATGAAAACACTCAGAAATGTCTGTCCTTGTGCCAGTAAGAATATTACATCTCTGGCAGTTGAATTGAATAGTGAGAGTTTCTTAAGAATTATATCTATCCTATGTACTATTTATCATCTTTCAAATATCATTTAATAAAATGATGGAGTGATCTAAAAATTTATCACTTCACATTGAACATGGGTCAGTTGGCATGGGTTAATTAGGAAATTCTCAATTGTATAATATATCTACTTCTCCTCTGCTTGAAGAAAAAACCCAACATGAAATTTAAACTTCCATGCCCTGTTCAATAGGATTACAAAAGCATTTAAGACTGTGAAAGCTTATTCAAGAGTTCATAAAGAATTTATGTATGGTTGTACTGCCAAATGTAGAGAGTTAACTGATGGACCAAAGTAGTCCCTAGATCAGAAAGAAATTTATATGATTTTCCAATAGGAAAATCCCTACATGGGGAAAATAAGAAACCAAGGCTTCTAAAATATATTGCAACTACTCAATCACTTGGGTGACTCTACTGGACAGTGGATAAATTCTGTGACTTTCAAGATCACATGAGGTCTTCTGGTTACTTCTATCCCCAGGCCCACACCTGCACTTCTGTTGTACTTGGATGAAAGATGAGACAGCTCTGACTAAAATCCTTGAAAGCTTTTTGCAATTGGGAGTTTTCTTGTTTTCTTTTCTACCCAGTTTGGCCTCGATAATCTAGACATAGGATGACACCAAGATTATGTACTTTATTAATAATGCCCAAGACAAATGAAAGAATACCTCAACTAGTTTTGACTATTAAGGACTTATTTAGAATTTGGATAATCTCTGATCACTGACCATTATCATCAAAGTTATTAAATAGGAACTATCATATCCTTTCTTGGAGCATTGTCTTTCTGATCTAGTTTTTAAAATGCTATCCATCCTTCCATCCATCTAGCAATCCATTCATTCCTCATATGTTTGTTGAGCATCTCTTATGTTTAAACACTGTGTTAAATGTTATAGAAGTTACCATAATGTAGAAGGTAGCTGAAGGGAGTATGATTCTCAGTTCACAAACTCAAGCAAGCACAATAAAAAATAGTACTTATTTTCTTTAAAGCCAACTCTGAGCTCTCAGTCCTATCAAACTGGAAGATAATTTAGGGTCAGTCTTTAATAAGCTATGCAAAGGTGCTAAGGTTTTACATATGTTCCAACACATAAGAATGAGCCTTTGAGTCCTTGATCATCCACCCTGGTCAATAATGATACACCCATGACTGTAACCTAAATGGACCCATCAGGAATGGCTATTCTGATCCCACTATGCCATCCTTGGGCATTGGCATTTTTGGCATTCTTTAGTGGTCAAAAACGGCCTCTCTCAGCATATTGTGTGGCCATTTCCTCCAGGGGTTCTGGCAGTGAACCCACAGACTTCCATTCCTTTTCCAGACTAAAAGGATCAAGCCTTTCTACCCCTATGCCTCTAGGACACTGAACATAAATCTGTTTGCCTGCTCTAGCGTTTGGAAAATAAAGGCACACACACAAAAAGCATCAAACTAGCAATTTATGCTTTTTACCTTGTCACATCAATCACAATCCCAAAAGGAGAAGAGACATGCCAGAATTATCAGAAAATGTCCTGATTTTTGTGCTGATTGAGATAATCTTTGCAGCCAGGCAAATGACTTATACCCAACTGACCTAAGTGTGAGTTTACTGCCTTGTGGCAGGGGAAATGGAATTAACCTGCGTGAGTTATCAATCAGGGTTCACTCCTGGAGTCTGGAGTTAAACCCACCCAAAACCCAAAGCAAATAGCTACTATTTAGTGGGAGAGATTGGGAAGACAACCTGAGTGTGTGTTCCATTGCATGGATGAACAGACTATTTTCATCCCCAAACCTCAAAATATTTTCTGGTATTCTGTATACAGAATACTTAAATACAAGTTTCAACTTGTGTGGCAATCCTTGGAAACCAAAAGAAGTATAGGAGACAGCACATCAAGAAATCAAGGATTCTCTTATAACCACTCCATTACCAATCGGGCACAATTATTTGCTATTCATTGGGCACCCAGTGTGTACCAAGTTCTGTGCTGGGTGCAGAAAACACAAAGATAAAATGAAAAATTCCTGCCCTCAAAGAACACAAGGTTGCCTTCTTCTCACTGCTAGCCTCATATTTACCATTTCTGTTGAACATATTTCCCCCATACCTCTGTATGCCTCTTGCAATTGAAACAAATAAAAATGTTAAAGTGGCCATGAAGTTGAGGAGTAGTAAGGTATTTAAAAGCTTGCATGAAAATCCCTAGTGTAACTTCTGGCATATTATTGTGAACTCTTAAAAACCTAACATTGTTACAAAGGCTCTGCTTACATTTTTAAAAACTCAATGGTCCTTCCTCAGTCCCCATTTTTTTATACTTCCTAGGAATTTGACCCTTTTGAACACCCAGACCTTCTTGAAATTTCTCTTCCTTTGGCCTGGCTTCCAGTTCTTTCCACCATTTGAATGTCCCCTTTGTTTTGTCGACTCTTGCTCTTCTGCCCCCTTTTCTGACTCTGACTCCTCCTTCTACTCTGTTTCCTCCCTTACTTTCTTTAAACTCAAAAACTTTATGAGCTCCTCCAACTGCAGGACTTCAATCATCGTCTCTCAAGGTAATTATTAAATGAATATCATATTCCCTGTCCTTTACCTGCACTCCAGTTCCCTCTTACCTATGTGCCAACAAGACATCTCCCCAAAAGATTTCAAAATCACCCAGACATCACTATGGCTGGAGACCTGGTTTGGACTCTTCCCACTTGAACCTTCTAGAACTCAGTATCCCTCCACTGTGGAGAGAGGAGGTTGGACCAGATGATCTCAAAAGTTCCTTGAAGTTCCAATGACTCCAGGCTAAATTATTACCAAATATGAATTATCTCCCTGTGCCTCAAAACACTTGTTCTTATCCCACTCTCCAGTTTCTGTCCTAGTTTACTTTTTGAACTCTTTTCTGTCTTTTCCATTGTTTTCACCAATTTTTTTTCCTTTCTTCAAAATAGCTTTTTCCTTTTGATTCTCAGTGTCCCTTTCTTCTGTCACTTCAACCATGCTCTAATTTAGTCCCTATTTTCCTCCTAAAACGTTCTTTATACCTTTCCTAAACCAATGATTGTATCATGCCATTCCCTGTAAAAATATCCACAATGCTGTTATTGCCAATGTGTGCTTACCCTATTTCATCAAAGTACACCTAACAAAAAATGAGTGCATGCATAGTCCTTACAGGAGATCTGGGAGCCTAGCCTAGAGCTCTTCGCAAGGGCAAACATTCTTTCTCATATCTAAAGATGTTTTAAAATGGAGTTTTCGGTTTACTACATAGTATCTCCATATAACCTCAATGATGTAAAGATAACGTTAGGACAGTGCGCTGAAGTGGTTAAGCATTCAGACTGTAGATACAGACCTGTATTTGAAGTCCATTTCACTCCTTACCAGCTGGATGACCTTGGCAGAAACAGTCTCTGCTCCTTGTTTTTCCCCATTTGCCAAATGAGGATAATCATACTACCAAATACGTAATATTGTAATGAGGATTAAATAGTGACTGTAATGTGCTTAGCATAGCTCCTGACCCACAGTAAACACTCAGTTAAAAGTTGGGATTCCAGAGTCAACCCCTTTTTCTTAAATCCTGGTTCTAGCCCTTGCTAGCTTTGTGACCTCAGGCAAGTCACTTATTCTTTCTGCGTTCCCTTCTGGAGATAGAGCACTTACTTCACCGGGCTGCTTTGAGGGGTAAATAAACCAATCTAAGGTGGATTTACCATGAAACTCATAAAGCTTCAGGATGTCTCACGACATCTATTCATGTAGTTGTATGTTTTTATAAAATTTGCAAAAAATAAAATATTTTATCTACATTGGTTTAGACTGACTGTTCTTTCTGCTCCAACTTCAGCTTCATCACACGTCCCCTCTGGTTGGATAAAATGGAAAAAAACAGGTTTGAAATGCACAGAACCAGGAGTCAAACTGGAAAATTCTCTCCTGTCAGAAATACACTCATAAAGCATTATATATAATGATAAATATACCATACATTTTTCCTAAGAATCTTTTTTAAAAAATTTTATTGAATTATATTACTCATACATAAACACACATAAACAATAAATATATGGTAAAAATTGTGAACTTACAAAGCAAACATGCATATCATCATACAGAACTCCCATACAATACCCCACCACTAACACCTTGCATTGTTGTGAAACATTTATTACAAACTATGAAAGAGCATCATCAAAATATTACTAGTAACTATAGCCCATATCTTACATTTGATGTATTTTCCCCCAACCCACTCAATTATTAATACCCTGTGTTAGTATTATATATTTATTATAGTTCATAAAAGAATATTCTCATATTTATTCTGTCAACCACAGTCCATCTTCCACCCCAGGATTCCCTGTGTTATACAGTCCTATGCTTTGTACAATCCATTCAAAGTGTACACTCAGTAGCTCTCATTGTCATCACAGAGTTGTGCTGTCATCACCTCAGTAAATTAAGAAGATTTTCATTACTCAAAAAGAACAAAGCCCATATTCCCTTATACTCCACCATTGTTGTCCCTTAGAATTGGTATAATATCTTCTTTGCCTTTGCTGCAAAAATATTACATTACTGTTAACTACCATCCATAAATTATATTAGTTGTAATTTTCCCATGTATCACCATATTCTTAACACTTTGTAAAAGAATAACATTCTATTTGTACAATTAACTGCAATCTTCATCCACTATCAAAATCGCTGTTATATATTCCCTAGATTATACTTTAGCTTCCATTCAACTGACATTTATGTCCACAGACTACCCATTTCAGCCACAACCACATTTATAAATCAGCAATGTTAGCTATACTCACCATAATGTGTTATGCATATTTTATATTAAGTTCTAACACACACAATTTAAATTTCTTTTCATCTTTATAAATTGATTTATATTTACATTTTATATAAATGGAATCATACAATGTGTTACACAATATATTCAGTTCATCGTAATGCAATCATACAGTTTTTGTCCTTTTGTGTCTGGCTTGCTTCACTCAACATAATGTCCTCCAGGTTCATCCATGTTGTCATATGCTTTACGACTTCATTTCCTCTTATAGCTGCATAATATTCCATCCTGTGAATACACCACAGTTTCTTTATCTATTCATCAGTTGATGGACACCTGGGCTGTTTTCAACTTTTGGCAATCATGAATAATGCCACTATGAATATCAGTGTGCAGATGTCTATTTGTGTCACTGTTCTCAGTTCTTATGGACATATACCCAGTAGTGGTATGTGCAAGTGTTTATTGAGAATTTTTGCATCTATGTTCATTAGAGATTGGTCTGTAATTTTCTTTTCTTGTAGTGTCTTTATCTGGCATTCACTTTCAGCCAGTTTGTATCCTTAGATCTAAGTCGAGTCTCTTGTAAGCAGCATATAGATAGCTCATGTTTTTTTTATCCATTCTTTTAGCCTATATCTTTTGAATGGGAAGTTTAATCCATTGACATTCAATTATATTACTCTAAATGCATTTTATACTTCCAACGTTTTATTCTTTGGTTTTCATATGCCATATCATATTTTCATCTGTCTTTTTACTATTTTGGTTATCCTTTCTGCTTTTCTTTCTTCTGCACTCTCCTCCAAGCCTCTCTCACCTGTCTTTTCCTTTCAGGCTCTAAGGCTTCCTTTAATATTTCCTGCAAAGGTGGATTCTTTTTTATAAACTCTCTAAGTTTTGGTTTGCTTGTCAATATTTTATACTCATCTTCATATTTGAAGTACAATTTTGTTGGATAAAGAATTCTCAGCTGGTAGTTTTTCTCATTCAGTATCCTAATTGTATCATACCACTGTCTTCTCTCCTCCATGGTTTCTGATGGGAAATCCGCACTAAGTCTTACTGGGTGTCCCTTATATGTGATGGTTTACTTCTCCTTTGCTGCTCTCAGAATTTTCTCTTCATCTTTGACATTTGACATTCTGAGTAGTATGTGTCTTGGAGTAGGTCTTTTAAGATTTATTTTGATTGGAGTATGGTGTGCTTCTTGGGCATGTAAGTTCATTTCTTTCATGAGAGTTGGGAAATTTTCAGCTATTATTTCTTCAAATACTCTTTCTGCCCCTTTCCCCTTCTCTTCTCCTTCTGGAACTCCCATTACACATATGTTGTTGCATTTCACGTTGTCATTCAACTCCCTAAGCTCCTGCTCAATTTTTTCCATTCTTTTCTCTCTATATTTTCTTTCTTCAATTTCAGCTGTTCTGTCTTTGGTAACACTTATTCTTTCTTCTATCATTTTGAGTCTGCTGTTGTATGCCTCTAATGTGTTTTTTATCTCACTCTTGTGTCTTTCATTCTCATGAGCTTTATTACTTTTCTATCTGGGATTCAAATTCTTCTTTGTGATCACTCAATGTCTTCTGGATATCGTTTATCTCTTTAGCAATATTGTCTTTCAACTCATTAATTTGATTTTAGAAATTTGTGTGCATCTCATTAATTAGTTGTCTCAAATCCTGCATCTCTTCTGAGACTTTGATATATTCTTTTTCTTGAGTCATGCCTTCCATTTCCTTAGTACGGCCTGTAATTTGTTGCTGATTTGTAGGCATATGATTAGAAAGGTAGTTTACTCAGATGCTCAATTTCTTTCTCTTTCGTAGGGATTTAATGGCAGGAAGCTGTGTGTTACTGCTGTTCTTTGACTCTTGTTTCTCCCTGGGTCTTTAGGATTGTCTCTGTTTGTTGCTCAAAACTGGGCTCTGGACCCAGTAATGAGTAGCAGGCCTGCTTCTTAGGGCCTTGGGGAGCGAAACTATAAAGGCCAGAAAAAGCCTCTCGTTTACTTTAAATTTTCTCATGTGCACTTCATTGTTCTGCCAGTAGATGGCAATCTTTGGCAGCCCTCTCAGTTCAATGCTTAGTCAGAGTGTGTTTCCTGCAACACAGACTGGTCAATGTGATAGAGGTTCCTGCCTGGAGGCTAAGAGCTTTGTAATTCAAACTTTCTCTGAGACAGTTCTCCAGCCTTCCCTGGCAGACCTCTCCTTTTTCCTTGATAGGAAATAATTTTACTCCCCTCTGCATCCTCAATAATCAGTCTTGGTTAGTAGAAGGGGGGATTAAGAGGGTCAGATTTTGTTAGTCCTGAATCTCTTTAGTCCTGAGCTGGCTCCCAAGGCAAACAATTGTGCAGCCCCACCCAGCCTGGAATGGCTCAGAGGACATAGCAGACCAAATTTTTGGGTCAAAAGCTGAGTCAGCCTTAGGCTGTGTCTTTCTTTCTCCCCTTTCCTGGGGCAGTGGATCCCTGGAGTCCCCTTTGTCTGTAGCATCTTTATTCAAAAAATCTTTATTCAAAAAATTCAAAAGCATCTTTAGTGTTGGGGAGGATACTGCCAGTAGCAACTAGTGGCTATAACTCATAGTTTTACCATCACGATTCTTTTCCTTTGTCCCTCTCCTGTCTGGGTAGTGTCCAGCCTTCACCTGGTATCCTAGACCCTAGATGCTATTTTTTCCAGGCTATTTCAGCCTGTCCTCTGGCTATTTTTCTGGGAGAGAAAAGAGTCCCATGTCTTTCTAGTCTGCCATCATCCTGGAAGTTCTGTAATATACCATTTTAACTGCACGTTAGAAAGACATTTTGGAATGTTTCAATAAATCAAGTGAGAAATTCTGGAGCTCTGATTAGGACATATTTATCAACTTTAAATTTATTTTTTTAAATAATTATGTGAAAATTCAAACAAAAATTAAAGAAATATAGTACAAAATAGTAAGGTGATTGATGAGACCAATATAAATTACTCTGATAATGAGAAGCAAATTATAACAAAAATTATCTTAGATCATTCCAAAAGCAATCATTAATTGAAAAGAAGAAACAAAACTTGAATATAATAAAACAATAGGCTTTTGTATTGTTTAATGATCCCATTAATAAAGAGATCACGGTCTGTCAGTATTTGACATCTAATCAGAAGGAAATATATTTTCCATCTTTTTCCAATGTGTGTAGGTCACCACATAACTGTCACCACAATGAAGGAGACGCTAACAAATTGGCTAATGGTCAATTCAATGAGGATAATTACTCCCTACACACACGCTCACACACATACATACATTTGAAATGCCCTGAAATCCCACAGTTCATATAATTTAAAAAATATATGGTCATAATCTCCAAACATTGGAAGCAACCAAGATGTCCTGCAGTAGGTGAATGGTTATGCAAACTGCAGTGCCTCCATTCAATGGAGTACTATTCAGAGATAAAAAGAAATATGCTATGAAGCTATGAAAAGGTATGGAGGAAACTTAAACATGTATTGCTAAGTCAATTGGGAAAAATCTACATGCTCTATGACTCCAACTACATGACATTCTGGAACAGGCAAAACTATACAGACAGTAAAAAGATCAGTGGTTGCCAGGGGTTCAGGGAGAGGGAGGGAGGTAGGGAGGGCTGAATAGGTGAAACATAGGGCATTTTTTTGACAGTGAAACTATTCTGTATGATACTGTAATGGTATATTTGTCAGAACCCATAGAACTGTACAACACAAAGGGTGAACCTGCATATAAACTATGGATATTAGTTAATAATATATCAATATTGGCTCATGAATTGTAACAAATGTATGATACAATACAAGATATTGAAAATAGGTGAAACTGTTGGGGAATGGTGAGGAGATATGTGGGAACTCTGTACTTCCTGCCAATTTTTCTGTAAACCTGAAATTGCTATAAAAATGTTTTGAAAGATGGGAAACAAAAAACAACAATATAGTTGGCAGTGGCTTTCTCAAATTTGACAAAAACATGAAGTGTTTATATGACACTAACAATAATGAAATGTGAAGATTTAAAAAATACTAAACCATTATTTTTTTAAAATTCAAGTAAGCATGCTAGAGAAAGCTCTAAATTATCTTTCTATTCTCTCTATGGAAAACAATATCACTAAATCTTTTTTTTTTTTTTTAGGAGGCACCAGGGATTGAACCTAAGACTTTGTACATGGGAAGAAGGCGCTCAACCACTGCACTACACCCACTCCCCAATGTCACTAAATCTTTGCCATAGGAAATGACAATTAAAGAGTACCACCAAAAAGGCTAGAGGTTTCTTATAGAAGCTGGCCATTATATAGTATTTTCTTTTTTTTTTTTTCTGGATGTTGTAATGTTTGTGGCTTCCTCTGGTTTTTAGTTTTTAATCTATTTTGAGGTGTAATTTATACACTCTGAAATGTACATGTTTTCTCAGCTTTTAAAACTTATAATTTGTGCTTATTTCTTTCCTCATTCATACTTAATTTTGTATTCTTT
>PVKH010001889.1:0-28820 GCA_004027955.1 Chaetophractus vellerosus
GCTATAATGAGAGTGAGGGCTGTGGGATGTTTTACCTCCAGAACATGAATAATACTAATAAGTATTATTATGATGTTTGCTGGTAGTGGGAATCTGGCTACCCTTAGGGGACCAGGTGATACCCAGGAATTTGATAGAATTTGATGGCCCTAGTATTTAGTGGGGTACCATTGCACAACCTCATTTTTGTAAATGATGTGTGAATGTGGCTAGGTCCTCTCAGAGGCCCTCTTTAGAGTTGCCCCTGAATCAGATGTTAGCTATACAGTGCTGTTACTCAGTTTTTAAAAGACCGTTTGTTAAGGTCTTGGCGGCAGTGGTTAGGAATTCTCTCTCTCACTTTCTCTCTCTCAAAGTATTGGTACTGAGGAAAATATGTTGGCCAAAAGAGTCAGTCATAGCAAAGCAATTGCCCGTGCTCCTGTGAATATCTGTTATTACTTAGATGATGTTAGGAATAGAATCTTGTGCACTTAGTTTAGTATAAGTGAAGATAATCACACTTCATTGGGGGCTTTAAGAGCTGGCTGAATAGGGCTATTGTATGAGGAGATGGTTGGTAAAATGAATCTCTTTAAGGAGATCTTCGCTTATAGGATGGACCCCCACAGTACCTTGTTTCAGGCGATATTGTGGTGCTTATCACTTCGATTGGCAGGCGCAGTTCCATGGGAGTCCCATTTGGAATGGCCCACCGAGGTACTCAAAGATTTGATCTTACTCCAGGAGACATGTTAAAGTATCAAGACCTATAGTGGGGAAAGTAAGAGCAAAAGGTGCCATTAAACAGGGTAGCTGTTTATTAAGACTTGTGTCAATAGTTACAACTCCCAGGAGTTTGGGGAACTGGACCTTTGATATTCAGGAGGAAGAAATGGGTCCCTCCAGAGGAGGGGCCATGTAGCCCCCTGTAAAGGGGCCTTCTGGGCCTGATAAACTAGGACCTGTGACTCTTGTATGAGTCCCCCTCACATCCTGCCAATAGCTCCACCTTATCCATAGCTTCGTGGATAGTAAGAGCCCTGCTGATAAGGCTGAGCAAGACTGCCTGATAAGTTGGGGGAAGGAGGTCCCTGTAAGACAATTTTCCATGACTTGGTGTCAAAGGGGGGCCTCCCCAGGGCCAGAGAACAAACTCTGGGTCTCTTTTGTCTAAATGTTCGAAGAAATGCTAGGCTCATTGCATCATTCAATCTTTTTAAGTAACAATCTGAGCTTCATTAATTGTTTGCCAGGGGTCATCTGCCTTGGTGGTAATACCTGCTAGGGACAGGTGTGTCTCTTCTTTTTTCCCAAGTAACAGGGGAGGGGCTCAGAGTCTTTAGTGATACCACACAAAATTGGGGGGATGAGGGTGGCAACTCAGACCCCATTTTAAAGATTCTCAGCAAATAGTCTGCTCCTTTCTCCTTGTCCCTTAAACAAAATCTTGAAGTATGGTTTGAGTCTTCAAGCAAGTAAAATTTTGAGGTTTAGTTTCCAATTTGGGCTCCCTTTTGGGGCCCTACTTGACCTTACACATGGTGATGAGGAAAATTTTGTGCTTCCCACTGACCAGACTCATAGGCAACGTTCTCTCTCTCTAGGGTGTCCCAACTGACCTCATGGGGGTTGGGGTTTGTTTTCACTAGTGTGATAGTGGTGGGATCATCAGGCACAGCTCTCAGACTGTGGCAACACAACACCAGAGCTTTGGCCAGATGACCAATGTTCATTGAATGGGAGTCTTACCTTTCTTAAGCACCTTAGAAACTTCCTCTGTCCTAGGAGGTGCTAGCAAAATGTGCTCAGACACCCCCCTCTCTTTTTTTCCCCCAATAGTTCCTTAACCATCTCAATCCAGGGGTCTGGGATGAAAAGCAAAAGCAGCGGAGACAGCTGCAACATAGCAACTTGTTGCAACAGACCCTAGCAGCACCATTGCTTGTGGGATGCCATTATGCTTCTCATGGAGGGGTGCCCTCAAGCTAGGGACGGGTTTAAGACTTGAACGCCCAGTGCGCAGACACAGTGGTTGGAGTCTCCCACGGCAGTCTCCCAGCGGCTGTGGTCCGGGCACCGGGAGGTCTTGCGGACTTCCTTTCGGTCAGCGTTTAACTCTAGCTGCCTCACTCGTGAGTCACAGTTTAGGGAGGGGATTCTGGTCTCCTGCCTTGAGGGCTCCTACTCTCGGAGTTGTGACAAGACTTTCATTATGTGGTCACAGTTATTCAGTGTCCACAGGCCAGTAGTTCCTGTTAAGGAAAGTGCTAGAAACCATAGGGTTTACCCTCTTGTTGTACTAGGGTTGGCCATCTGCAGCTCCTAAAGAGCACTCAGATCCACAGGAGCACCAATTTGAGTGGGAAGCTTAGGCAACATCCAGCAGAGGCAAAAGGCTCAGTGCAAAGCAGCGTGGATATATTTCAGCAAGCCATGAACCTTCCCAGATAGTATTAGCCATCCAGAAAAGCCAGTTGGTAGGCTGAGAGCAGCCAAAGGCATTATGCCTCATTACCCATGGTCATGACCAACAAACCCTCCTGGCTATGCCAATTGTTTTGGCTGTTAAGTGGAAGACCTTTGGGTGATGAGTAGCAAACACAGTTAGCCAGCCAGCCAGCCAAGAATGCATGAAAGGACAGCTTTGTTAGATCAAAAGGTGTGGAGGGGGAGAGCAGAGAATGAGGGTGTTGGAGGGTCCCAGGGCTCATTCAGGCTAGGCTCCTGTAAGAGTCAGTGGGGGAGGTGAGGGGAAGAGAAGAAGATACGGGTCCTGGGCCTTTGTCTTTATTGTGACCCAGAGGGAAGGAGGAAGGCTTTCCCGCAGATATTAGGAATTGGCAGATTTAAACTGTGTGGCACAATATGAAGCAGAGAGGGCAGTTCTTGTCATCCAAACCATATAGTGATACTTGCTTTGTTAGTAGATTATGCAGGGTGAAAGGGCAGAGTGGCCAGGGCTGTTGGGAGAAGCTGAGGGCAGCTTTTACCCTCCTAACCAGATAAAGGTACAGGCCATGCTAGTTGCAGTTATTCCCAGACCAGGGCTAACCGGGTGGTTGCACAGAAGGGGAACTTACGACTAAGCTGGGCAAAATGATGATGAACTAGACACTGTCTTTTATGCCATTACACACTTTTCCTTAGCAAAGTATTTCTGGCATTTGACTACAATTCTTGTGGTATTGTGTATCCACTGGTGTTAGATTGAAAAACATGGCCACAGTATTTTGCAGGTTGAGTTCTCTACCTCTTGAATAAAGGCTGGCCTTGTGACCTGCTTTGGCTAATGGAATGTGGTAGAAGTGACATTGTACAAGTTCTAGAGAACCAACTTTAAGGAACCTTGCAGTACATGCCTTTTCCTCCTGGAAATGCTGCTTTAAAGACTGCCTTATAAGGAAAGTGGTCTAATATCTTAGAAAATAATGAGAACATGTGAAGGAGAGCCAAGATGTCCCAGCTGACAGCCAGCATCAACTGCCAGACCTGTGAGCAAAGCCATCTTGTACCTTCCAGCCCACCTGAAACCACAGGAGTGAACCCAGGAAAAACCAGCAGACAAACTCCCCAGCTAATCCACAGAGCATGAAAAGTAATATATTTTTAATCAAAGCAAGTCATGAGGCCAACCCAGATTCAAGGAAAGGGAAATAGACTCTATCTCTTGATAGGAGGAACCCCAAATAATTTGTAGCCATCTTTAATCCATCACAGCATTTTTGTTTCATTTGTCTATTGCTTTATAACAAGCGATACCAAAATTCAGTGGCTTAAAAGAACAACCATGTATCTACTCACAATTCTGCAATTGGGACTTGCTGGACTAAGAAGGATAGTTCTTTTCCTGGGGCTGGGAATTCAAGATAGTTTTATTCACATGTCTGGTATCTCAGCTGTAATGGCTAGAACAGCCAGGGTTTGGCCAGGTGTGTTTCTCTCTCAATGTGGTGTCTCCAACAGGGTGGCTGAAACTCTTTACTTGGTGGTTTGGGGCTCCAAGAAGGCTGGAATCTGCCAAGCTTAAAAAAGGCCTAGACCTAGAACTGGCATGTGTCACTTCTGCTACATTCTATTTATCAAAACAAATCACAAAGCCAGCTCAGATTCAAAGAGGAGGAGAAATAGACTCTTCTCTTGATGGGGAGAGCAGAAAGGATGTTGTGACTGTCTTTAATCTATCACAGCCTGGGAAATGGATGTGGCTCAAGCGACTGGGCTCTCGTCTACCATATGGAGGGTCCTGGGTTTGGCTCCTGGGGCCTCCTAGTGAAAGCGAGCTGACAAAAAAGAGACACAGAGGAGAGACAGTGAAAGACACAACAAAACCAGGGAGCTAAGGTGGCTCAAGCGATTGAGTGCCTCTCTCCCACTTTGGAAGGTCCTGGGATTGGTTCCCAGTGCCTCCTAAAGAGAAGACAAGAAGACAAACAAAGAGAAGAACGCTCAGCAAATGGACACAGACAGCAGACAGGGAGTGCAAGCGGTGGAGGGTAGGGTGGGGATAAATAAAATAAATCTTAAAAAAAAAACCTACCACAGTCCATCTTTTGGCCACAAATTATTTACATTTCTCCCACATGCAAAATACACTCACCCCCTTCCAAGATCCCCAAAGTCTCATCCAATTGTGGTAGCAGCTTAGTGTTCTGAATTTCATAATATGTATCAAGTCTGAATGGGGATGAGTTTGCTCAGATTCAGTTTTTTTCGATCTGTAAACCTGAACTAAAAATTCAAGTTATCTTCCACCAATACCACCCACCAAAAGTCCCATGTACAATGGTGAAAAATGGGTAAGATAACTGCAATATAACTCCCACTTGCAAGAGGTGGACATTGAAGGCACATGGTGGGTACAGGCCCTTAGCAATTCTGAAATCCAGCCAGGCACATGTGGTAAGTCCCCTTAACTTCAGAGGCAGGGACCATTATTTGACTAGGTCCTGTTTCTGCTCCTAGGAAGTAGTTCCTTAATCCATTGTTATTGGCTGTTGGCTCTGTCCTTGAGACCATTTTTCCTTTTTCATGAGAAATGGTTCAGCTTTGCAGCTGAGTAATTTCTTGGTCTGCCTCTTGTTCATGGAAAGTTGGGGGCTCAAAGCCCTTTTCAGTTTGAATTATTTTTGTTCCTTTGGTTTAATCCTGTACAACTCCTTTAAAAATGTATGAATTTTCTGTGCATCAAATTATATTCTACTCCATTGGAGAAAAAATCACAACCATATCCATACATCTCTTGGAGACAGGCCCTCTCTACTTTGGGCTCTGAGTCAGGATACTGTGTAAAAATGCCCTGATGATTTTCAGAAGCACTTTTGTCTAGTTGAAAAGGTGTCCAAAGCAGCTCCTTAAATATTTCTGAAGTCTTAAAACAAGGCTTACAGCTGTACCCTTACTTTGATGTTGACTACCTCACATTACTTTGAGACCCTTTTAGGGGCTGGAGAGTCTGGAAAAGAGAAAGATTTTTATTTTCCAACCCAGCAAACCCTACATCAGAAATATTTCCTCTAAATTCTGTTTTAAAACTGAACTGGCACTCCTTTGCTTCATTTCTCCTTCCCTTATTTTGCCAGAGGCAGCCAAAAAAGCAAATTTTCCCCTTTGGCATTCTATCTGGAAACCTCCTTTGGTCAGACCCACAAATTCATTATGCACATTTTCTATCTTCCATGTTATTGTTGCCAGTTTCTGTTTTAGTTTGCTAGACTGTTGTAATGCAGATCCCAAGAAATGGGTTGGCTTTTACAATGGGAATTTATTAACTTACAAGCTTACAGTTCTGAGGCTGTGAAAATGTCCAAATCAAAGCATCATCAGGTGATGCTTTCTCTCCAAAGACTGGCTGCCAGTGATCCTGGACTCCTCTGTCACATGGAAAGGCACATGGCAGCCTCTGCAGGTCTCTCCCTTTTCTTCAGGGTTTTGTTGCTTTAGCTTCTTGCTTCTGTGGCTTTCTCCTTCTCTCTCTGAATTACATTTTCTTAAAAAGGACTCCAGTAAGAGGATTAAGACCCACCCTGGGCCATGTCTTAACTGAAGTAACCTAATCCAAAGTTCCTATTTACAATAGGTTTACACCCACAGGAATAGATTAGCTTTAAGAGTATATTTTTCTGGGGTCTATATCGCTTCTAACCATCACAGATTCATTAACTGTTTTGCTACTTTAAAACATGGATGATCATCTTCCCAGCCTCCAATGGTAATGTCTTCACTGCCTTTGCCACCTTTCCATCCTCCCCCATGGCTTAGTCTCAAAATCACATTTTAGTTTCTGTATAGCTATGCCCCACTTTCAGGTGCCAATTTCTATTTCAGTTATCAATTGCTACATAACCATCCCAGAATATAATGGTGTAAAGCAACAATATTTATTATTTCTAACAATTTAGTGAGCTGACTGCACTTATCTGGGAGCTTGAGTTGGGCTGGACTGTCTAAGATGGACTCTCACCCTCCAGTGTCTTTATCCATGTGTCTTATTATCATTCAACACTCTGGCCTAAATCACTTTTCAGCATGGTGGCTAACTTCAAGTGAGAGCATTCTAAGAGGACAAGCCCCGTTTGCAAGGGCTTATCTCATTGGCCAACACAATTCACATGATAGCACACAGAGCTGATGTGGGAGGGGACTACCAAGGACATGAATATTGGGAGGCAGAGTTTACTGGGGGCCACTGTCTACCACATTCTTCAACCTTACGTCTTACCAATTTCTCCCTTGTTCACTATGCTGAACTTACACTGTGTAACTTGTTCCCTATTGTAGAAAACTCTTCCTTGCCTTATTCTTTGTTCTTGATTTGCTTTACCTGTATCACTCTATCTTCAGTCTTTGAATAGCAGTTTCTTTTATATCCTTCCAGTATTCACTGAAATAACACTGTAGTTGTTATCATATCATCTTGCTTGTTTCCATCTGAAATTATCTAAGAATTTCCTAAATTGTTTATTGTTTTCCTGCCTCTCCCAGAATATAAAATCTAAGATTCACAACTGTGTTCCCAACACCCATAAGCCAGCACATAGTAAGTACTTAATAAATGTTTTTTAAATGCATGATGAATGAACTAATGGATGAATGAATGAAGTAACCAAATATTGATGTAAATGAATTTAAGTAAATATGTTTAGTTTTACAAAAGCTATATCAAGGTTTTGAACAACTGTTCACTACTAAAAACCAGAAGTGATTAATTTTTTTTTTGAAAACTGGACTTAACATCAAATATAGCTTGCTGAAATATTTAAAAAGAAATGATCTATTTGATATTTGCTTCTAAATAATCTTGGGGATGGGGAAATGGGTGAAACAAGATTGACAGTAAATCGATAATTTTTTGGTTGGGCTAAGGGTACATGAAAATTCATGATACTGTGAATTTCAAGCAAATATGAAATTTCCATAATAAAAAGCTTTAAAATTATATGAAGGGGAGTGGATGTGGCTCAAGCAGTTGAGCACCTGCTTCCCACATGGGAAGTCCTAGGTTCATTTCCTGGTGCCTCCTAAAAACAAAAAAACAAACAACAAGCAAACAAACAAAAAAAACCAACTCAGGGGAGCCAATGCGGCCCAGTGGTTCAGCACTGGCTTTCACATAAGAGGTCCTGGGTTCAATCCCTGGCCCTAATACCTCAAAAAAACTAACATACATACATACATACATACATACATACATATATATAAAGATTAGGGGCTGAAGAGCATTGGAAAATTTGTAAAAACATTTCACAATGATAAACTAATTTGTTAATAGTCATACTCTCCTATTTCTTTTAGAAGGAGATTACTATCTTCATATGATGAGAGCCCTTTTTAAAGATAATATAGAAACTTCTTTTGTATTTCATTGGCTAGATGATTTGAGGCTTATTAAGATGTGCTTAATCTCTAATAGGCCTCATTTTAAGCTATTCCTGGAAATTTGCATGCAAAACAAATTTCTGTAGAGCAAATAATTTCCCCATTGATTTTCATACAGTTTTGGAGACATGCTTTCATACTGCCTGTTGATTTCCATGTCTGCCAATTATAGCTGAAAGCAGGAGATGGGAAGTGAAGGAACTCATATAAGCCTTAGCATTTTGCCTTGATCTGGAGATCAAGGTAGGTATCTGATGCAATGAAATTTCATGTTCTTTGCCAAGAAACCTGGGGTAGGAGAGGTATATCAGTTTAGCATGCTTTTAGCTGCAAGTAACAGTGAACTAAAAGTGTGGTTGCTTCATCTCCTCTAACCTTCCCATCCAGCTGCATGTTCTCAGGGAGGCCCTGAATCTGTAGTAGAAGTAGCACTGGGTCAGGGACCAAGTGGCTTGAGTGCTAGTATGGACTTATTACTCACTTCATCTTTCCAAATCCCATTACCCCACTTTAAGAAGGAGGTGTGTGGTTTGACTAGACAGTTTCTGATATAATATCAGGTTCTAAAGGTCCAGCAATAAATAAATAAGTGCTGAGATAAAAACTTGTAGAATATTGGAGAGAGGCAAACTTGAAAGGGGGTTAATAGGTAGGTCTTCTGTAGAACCTGAGCTTCCTGTGGGTGGGTAAGGGATCATTAAGAAGTAGGAGCAACTCTTTCCTCATTTTGTAATTATGTTCAAAGCCCAAAACTGGCCTTGCCTTTTTGGAAGAGGTTAAATGAAGGTACCTACCACCAGCATTCAATGAATTGTAGACTTCTGCCCCCTCTCATATGTAGGACTACCTCACCCTGACAAGAGAAAGTAATGCTTCTGATTTACAAATGCAAACACAGGCCTACATCAAGACATCCTTTAAAAAGGGGCTAACTACAGTAAAACTATTTGCATACCATAATTTCCCAAAGACTACAGTGGACTTCAGTGACCAAATTAAAAACATAAGAGTAGTTTTTACACATTCAATAACAATATTATATTCTTATAATTCAGTTGAATTTGAGGATGCTCCCATTTACATGCTCACACAAGAAAATAGTAACTTAATCAAAGATTACTTTAATGCAAATATTTGGTAACCTACCAGAAAGACCATAAGTATATGTCAAATGAGTTAAATTTCTGTTGCAAGCAATAAGGGTGGCCATCTGCTGTGGTTGGCAAAGAAATGAACCTATTTCAAGATGCAAACACATCTTGGTTTCCTCTTACAGATCTTTACACAGGTATCTTGGCTATATGTAATTTAAATCTAATATCCAGTATTTACACTAAATTGAAATCCAACATCTTCATCAAGAGCTATTATTAGGTAATAAATATTCTATTTATTTGATATTATGAAGGACAGCAATCTTTTTGCTTAATACTTTGTGCCTTCCTGAGAAACCTCTATCTGAAAATAATTAGCTTAAATTCAGCAAACAAGGATTGTGCCCTTCCTATAGACAAATCACTGGGTTCTGTGATTAGAGGCATACAAATGAAAGGAGCCCTTAAGGAGCTTCCAGTTTGGTAGGGAATATGGATGATACATATTGGTCTATACAAGGCAAAATACTATCATAGAGGCCTGAAACAAGTGTGATAGGGATCTTATTACTATGTGTGGGACCTGGCAAAGGCTGCCCCAGATGGCAGTTGAGGTGGGTTTTTCAAGGAAAAGTATGATATGACTGTAATGGGGGAAAAAGGAATACAGAGAACAGCCTGAGCAAGACTCAGAGGTGGGGTAATGTTTGTGCTTTATTCAGTATACAGAAAATGGTTCTGTATGGCTTGGTACAGGTTGTAAGATGAAGCTCAAAAGGTTAGGGGGAACAGTAGTAGAAATCTATTATGATTTTTGCCGAGCTTTGATTCCCTCTCTTTCTGGAAACAGCGCTCTGATTTTCCTTTGGGGAAACCGTGCTTGCCCTCTTCTCAGCTGATGTGACTTGAAGGAACTGATTTTTCAGTGCTATGAACACTATCCAAAGCAAAATGGGCTTTGAGTTATAGCTTTTAAATCTCTTATTTTATAGGGAGTGGAGAATTATTTAATAAACACCCGTGTTTTTTTTTTTTTGCTGAAAAATATTCAAACATTTACAAAAGTAAAAAAATACAATGAACTCCCCATAAACCCAGATTAAACAATTACCCAGATTTTGTCAAACAGCCTCCCTCTATCTTCCTCTCTCTTCCTTTTGCCAAATTATTTCAAAAGTAGACCTAGGGCATGTGGTGTTTCTACTTCTACATATTTCAGCATCCCCTTATCACACCTAACAATTTCTTGTCCCAGTCCATATTAAAAATTCCCTGATTATCTCACAAATATCTTTTCAGTTAGTTTGTTTGAATCATGTTTGAAACAAGGTCCACACATGACATGTGGTTATTATAGCTCTTAAGTCTATTTTAGTCTAGAGTGGCCCTCCTCAATATATCCTTTTTTTTTTTTAATGCCATTGACTTGTTGAGGAAACCATCTCAGCTGTCCCTTAAAATACTCCCAATTCTGGATTGGTCTGGTTGCTTCATGTGGTGGTCCCTAATGTCTGTGTTTCTTGTAAATGGAAATTACCCAATGTCTGCTTATCCTACACATGTCAATAGTAACACTAAGAATGATCAGTAGGTTCAGGTAGTGACAGCCTGAGCCCTCTACCATAAAATTTCCCATCTACGTTCTACCTAATGGTTTCATCCATTGATGACTTTTGCCTGAAACTTCTGTTTCGTTTTGGGCTACAAAATGGTGATTTTCTAATTTTATTTCTCTGTCCACACTTATTTCATGGATTTTTTCATTAATTCAGGTCATCCTGAAATACAGCTCATGTAGGAAAGGCAAATTTCCTTATAATTTTAAAAAACAACATTCAAAACTGTAAAATAGAACACAAGATACAAAAAAAAAAACCCCCACAAGTAAAACAAATTAATATCTTAGTAAATTATTGTAAGCAAACACCTTTGTAACCACCTGCCAGGTGAGGAATTAGAGCCTTGGCAGTTATCCTGGAAACCCTTCCCGTGCCCACTTTTTCTGATGTTTATGATAATCATTTCTTTGCTTTTTGTTAGGGTTTTACCATTAAAGTGTTCATCACTAAACACTATAGTTTAGTTTCACATGCTTTTTTTTTTTTTAAAGGTTTATTTATTTTATTACATATCTCCCCTTCCCCCCCGCTGCGGGAACGCGCCAAGACTGGTCACTGCGCAGGCGCAGCTTTCCCCGCTTGTGGGCGGCTTTCTGCTTCCATTCACGGCCGGCTTTCAGTTCGTGGGTGGCTGGCTGCGCTCCATTCGCGGGCGACCTGCCCTACCCGTGGTGGCTTTTGCCCTGTCCGTGGCAGCTTTTTGCCCTGCCCACAGCGGCTCTGGCCCGCCCATGGCGGCTTGCCATTCTCAAGGCGGTCTGTCCGCTAGGAGAGGTCCCCGGGAACCGAACCCGGGGCCTCCCATGTGGTATGCTGGCACTCTATCCACTGGGCTATCGAGCCGGCCCCCACTTGCTTTTTAAAAAAATGTTTTTAAAGTCTTTTTTTATTCTTTTAATTTTATCAATAATGCATAAATGGTTAATGGACAGACATCACCCACTTCAATTGTTTTTTTTTTAAATAATGGCTTATTGTACAAAAAATAAATAAATAAATAAATTTATTATGTAAACTTGGGGTCCAAGATGACATTTTTATCTTGCCTTCAACAGGTATCTGGTAAAATATATAAAACGGCAAATTCTTTTTTCTTAGGGCTCTGAGGATAGGATTTAAAGTCTCTTTTAATCTATAGATGTCCCTTCCATCTCTTTTATTTTCTTGAAATTTATTTGTTAAAGAACCTGATCTGTTTGATCTGCAGTTTCCCAGAATCAGGATTTTATTGAATGAAATCCCATGAAACAATGTATCATGGTCTGTGTATTGCCTGTGAATTAGTAATTGGAAATAAAGATTTGATCAGATTTAGCTTTAATTTCGGTCCCAAGACTACTTCATTGTGGGTACTGCTCATCTGTTAGGAGATAATATCCGGTGGCCTATTTTTTTTGTATGTGTGTGATATTACCAGCCACTCATGCCCAATATCTGGATCAAATCATTAGGGGCTGTAAAATGCTGATATTCCAATTTCATCATTCCTTCATTTATTATTTAGAATTTTTCTCCAAAGAGCAGTTCCCTCTTTTAGTTTGCTAAATGCTGCTGGGAGCAATATACCAGAAATGAGTTGGCTTTTATAATGGGAATTTATTAGGTTAAAAGCTTACAGTTCTGAGGCTATGAAAATGTGAAAATCAAGGCATCATCAGAGATGCTGTCTCACTGAAGGTTGGCTGCTGGCTACTCCTACCACATGGCAAGACACAAAGGCAGTTCTGCTGGTCTGGGTCTCTGCCATCTCCTCCAGGCTTACTTTCTTTCTGAGCTCAATTGTGGGCAATTAGGCATATGGCTCATCTCTCCCTCTCCTCCAGGCCTCTCTTAGCCTCTTGCGGACCTCTTTTCATGCCTCTGTTCTCTGTTGATTCCAGCCTTTGGCCTCTGGACTCTCTCAGCCTCTTGGGGTTTCTCTGTCTCTGCCACTTTTTTCTGTGTCTGCTGCTTTCAGTCCCTGTTTATGAAGGACTCCAAGCAAGAGGACGAAGACCCACCCAGGGTCACACCTAACTGAAGTAATCCAATCCAAGACCCCCTCAACTGGATCCAATCCAATCAAAGGGTCCCACACCCACAGGAATGGATTAGCTTCAAGAACATGATCTTTTCTGGGATCCACAAAAAGCTTCAAACTGTCACACTCTCCCTCCTTCATTATTTGGTTTATATAATAGGGCAGCTCACATAGGAAAGGCAGGATAAATACTTCATTCTTCCTCTTTATCAGTTTTAAAAAAATAATGAATTGGTTGCCTAGCATCTTCAAAAGGTGACCAATGAAATATATAGGATCATTAAAAGTCATGGGTAAACATATTTTAGGCATTTCAATCCACTAAAGTTCTTATTCTTACTGTCCCATCTTTGGCCAGTGGCAGTTTTTTCACCTTGGTTCCTAAGTCTTTTTGACATGACCTTAGTAGTCTTTGATAGCTTCTTTGCTATCAATGACAAGATGTTCCATGATTTCATATTGATACTTCCATGTTAAAGTCAGGACTGTAGGGTTTTTACTTAGCACATTCTTACATTGTTATCTCCTTTCTTCAGAGAATCCAGAATGATAGAATTAGAATAGAATATTATCCTATTACAAATTGTATTGTCTTGTACCACCTGCACAATAGTTTCAGCAAAATCACCCATTCAACCACATTACTGAAAAAATTAAAAGCTCGCATAGGCTTTCTCCACTTTTATAGGTGCATTTTATCTACTTTTTCAGAACATAATTCTAATACATACTATACTATCTTTAACTCTCATTTAGTCTTAGTTTTACAAGCAAGTAGATACTTACTGCTTATCACACCACTAGTCTTTAGGTTGACATCTCTCTAGTTATGTGGATGCCTGAAGTTCATTCTCTAGTAAATTCCTTAGGAAAGGTAAAAGGAAACAAGATTCAATGTCATGCTTCCACAACATTGGCAGCAGAGGATGTTGTCAGACTTGGATTTTTTGCCAACCTAACAGGCAAGAAGTGGTGTCTTGGTGTAGTTCTAATTTGTATTTCTCTCTTAAAATTTATATCCAACTTGTTTAGCTGTAGGAAAAAATCACTGGAATTCTTGTTAGGATCATGTTAAATTTATAAATAAATTAGGAAGACTTGATATTTTTATGATGTTGGAGTCTTCCCATCTAAGAACATGGTTTCTCATTCCTCTAGCTCAGGGGTTCTTAACCTTTTTTGTTTCACAGACCCCTCTGCCAGTCAGCTGAAAACCATGGACCCCTTCCTAAGTCCACACTATACTGTGTATTATTTAATAAATATATCACACGTGCATCATGTCCCCATAAGAAAAGCAATCAGGTAGAGTTGTAGGGGTATTTGAAATGACTAGAGTAAGAGAAAAGCAATGGTAGAATATAAAAGAATTTCTCCATTTAAGTAACAGTCTGAGGAAGCTGAACCCTAAAAGAGATTGAGAATGAGGGGTCTGAGTGGTAGAAAGTTAACCAGAATACAAAGTCACAGAAACCAAGGGAATAGGCACAATCATCATGATAAGGGGGTGATCTACTAAAACAAATATTGGAGAGAAGCTGAAGATTAAAAATAAGTTGTCACTGAGTTTGCCTATTATGAAATCAACAGACAGGAATTTCAGAACTGTCATGATGGTAAGGTAAGATTGAAAAGGATTAAGCTGTTAAAGACATTAGACCATATTGACTGGGAGTGGATTTGGGTTAGCAGATTTAAACTTTTACTTCAAACATGTAAAACCCAAGCACAGGTTTCATGATTCAAATAATATATGGTAACCGCCAGTTAACAAACACGTGAGATGGCAATAACTTGACCCAAATTAAATTTTCCTAACAATTTCTTGTTTATGGACATTAATCCAAACTCACAGTTCAGTCCTTTGCCTAAATATACATTTCTATTTTACCTTCTGATAGATGTATATGTTCGTATATGTCTTCAAATAAAACATAAAGTGTAAGTGCTAAAAAGGACAAGAATTTTATTTACTTTCAGATAAATATCTGTACTTTTATATAGGCATTTATAACAATTTTAATAGCTTGCACTTAGAACTTATAAAATATTGTCACATCTCTCTTGAAACTCACAAGACTCAGGAAAGTAACCAGAACAGGTATTATTTCTTGAAGTGCAGAGAGGTTAAAAGAATGATAGAACCAGGACTAGATTACAGGCATATGTTATCAGTTCTAGATATTTTAAGCAGAAAAGGATTTAATGCAGAGAATTGGGTACTTATAAGTAAGTGGAAGAACCTCCAGATACTCTCGTAACAAAGCAGAGCTGACCATCAGAAGAAGTACCTAAAAATTCATTCCTGGACCAGGAACGCAGTATCAGGAAGTTACTGATACTGCTGCTGCTACGACTCAAGTGCTTTTTGAATCACAAAACTGGTGACTTTGCCCTGCAACCTTTGATACCTGAGACTCTCAAGAATGGACTTTGATGCTGAATACTTTGCTTCATGGACTTGCTTGCAAAAAGGAAAAAAAAAAAAAGGCATTTTTGTCTTCCAAATCCTTTAAGAATGTATTTAACAGATGGGATATAAGCACATCTAGAATCCAAGCTGTAAGGAAGCCTAGAAAATGTAGATTTTTGGCTTTCTACCTTCTATACACCAGGAGGCCGGACTAGAAACGGAGCAAGCCAATCCACAGTACTTGCCACAGCAAAGTTCTGTCTTCATTCAAGATGTTGGCGAAAATAATAGGCCAGAACCATGCGGCACACCACTAGAAAATGCTCTCCAGATGGTTATCATCACCAATGTTCAAGTAACTTTCCCAGGATCATGGCTTTATTGGCAGAGTTGGGGTTTAAACCCAGGTCTGACACAAATGACCAAAATGCTGAATTGCCTTTCAATTTGATTAATTCTTTTTAGTTGTTTAAACAGCTTATAATCTACTAAATTAATCCAACTTCTTTTGGACAGCTATGACATAGTATTCAAACGTGGTGCTAAATTCAGAGTATTCTAAGTCCCTGTCCTGATCTACCAGTCCAAATGAAAAGAAATGCAGTTTGCTATTCCTGGGTGATCCATGATGGTTTAGTGGTCCCCATGCTCATCTAATCATTTTACATTCCATATTCCAGTTTAAAATCTTTGGAGGCTATGATAGTTAGAATTTGGATTTGTGTTGACAGAAAACTCAAAATAAATGACTTAAACCAGAGAGAAACTTATTTCTCTCTCATGTAAAACACATCCATCAAGTCTTGTAGAGCAATTTCCTTCAGTGATTAGGGCTCCAGGCTCCTCCTCTCTCTTGCTTCTTCATTATCCTCAACATGAGGCTTTACCTCAAAGTCCAAAAGCTCTAGCCATCACATCTGTAAAATAGGAGGAAAGAGGGCAGGACACTTCAAAGTTTTGAAGTTGGCACAAACAACTTTTGATTACATCTGCTTGGTTGAGTACTTGCTAAGTGTTCCTATGTAATTCCAAGGGAAGCTGGTAACGGTAACCTTTCAGAAGGCCCATGCGTCCAGCTAAAAATCTGGCAACTTTAATAGTAAGAAAGAATGGGAGACTGGATATTGGTGGCATGCAGCAGTCTTTGCTACAGGACCCTTGTTACATCCCACAGTTCTTTTCATTGTGCATCTTCCTCATTATACTGTGAAACTTCACAATGTCATGCGCCTTCTTATCTCTAGCTCCAGGCACAGAGAATGATGTATTTTAGGCACTTTATCATTTATCCAATAAAAGTCTAGTTTTTCTGAAGAATTTTAAAAAGTGAGTTTAAAGAAAATGATTAGATCTACCTCTAGGAATGTGCTTGCAAAGCAGTGTGTAAAATAAAATTTTGTATTTGAAATTTATCTTCCTCTTAACTTCCAATACATGAGGACATATATTTCCATGGGGGAAGGGAAGGGGAGAAGGACTCTATATTTTAAGGGAAAGTTACAAAATACAGATAAAATCTGAAAGCAACAAAAATGAAAAGGAAATATAAGGATATAAAACCTTAAGGCTATGAAAAAAAGCCCCCACAAAAGTGAAACTCAATACTAAATTTTACACCATAATTACATTTTCAAAGAAGTCACCAGCTCAAACGACTAAAGTAGACACAGTTTGAACAAGTGTCTTAAAGTATAGCATAATGGTTAAGAACTGGGTTTTGGAGTCAAGATAATCCTGGCTCTTCCTAAACTAGCTTTGTGACCTCCACCAGTTTATCTGTGAGCTAAAATGTTCTCACTTATTCTTCCAGAATTGTTGCAAGGAAATGAGATAACATATACAAAGTATTTAAGATAGGGTCCAGTACAAAAGAAATACTAAAATGACAGTAATACCATTTTCAAGATACATTACATGGACATACATATTCTTATGTCCTTGAAAATCCTAACATACTTAAAATAGCATCCAGGTAGTTCATTATTTTTGTTTGGAGTGCTGATTGTCATTTCTTGATTAGTTTCATGTTAAGTACTTTGGAATTTTGGTTTGCAGACTCATCTTGAGTGGGAGCCTTCTTGTGCTTCACTTCCCTCCCTCCCTATCTCTTCTTTCTGTAATTGCTTCTACCACCTGTCCAAACTCAGAGCTCCAGTCCTGTGGATTAATAGCTCTAGCGAGGAGGTTAGTAGTACTATTCAGTTGTGTTGATTTTTATCCTCTTCCTTGAATTTTATGAGAGCAAAGGAAGAATATCATTGGGTCAGATTACAAAATGGCATGCTACTTGTATAAAATATATCCCATAAATCATCTTAAGATCAAACCAGTTTAATATAAAATGTTTTTAATTGTTTTTGAAAACATTTAAAAAACAATTTTTGAGCACTTTCAATAAAAAAGGAGAACTGAAATGCTACTGCAATATTCAACTACTGTAGTTTCAGCAGGTACAACAGACAACAAAACACTGGAGAAATCTGACTTTTTGCACTAAATGAAAACATGAAACAGGGCTTGTTTTTGTCATTTATGGTGTAGTAAAGCACATTATAGTACAAGACTATTATATGAACCTCAGATGCACTGCACAAAAAAACACTTTCCTTCTTTCAGTTCAAAAGTCAGTGCTATTGCAATTATATGCAAAATTATTTACTTCATGAAGTCTAATCATGATAAACATTATGCAAAATGTTTTAAACATCAAAACAATGAAAATAATCTGAGAAAAGAACATATTCAACAATAACTAAGCAGAATTAGTAAACAAAAAAAGTAAATAACTTGTGAATAACTATGCTTGTCTGGTTAACACTGAACCAGTTTCAATACAGCCAAGGAAAAAAAAAGTGGTTACAGGAATACCTAGTACTGTACAAGATAAGTCAATAACACTCATGCACATTTTGTGATCATGTATTAACATGGTGAAGCAAACTAAACTTAATTCTTCCTGCTGTAATATTCTCATGTAAGAGAATAATAGAAATATCTCATTGAGATCAATGCACATTGCTACGTAAGACAATTTTATCTGTCACTTTGATGACATTTTGTCTTTTCATAATGAAACACATTTAAAAAGTTTAATCTGTGGACTGTATTGGTTGCATTTATCCTAAGAGATGTGCCTACCACAGGTTCAACAAATTTAGTGCAATATATGAACCCCAGAAAGTTTGCTGGATGAATTCAACCAAATTTAAAGTGTTTGCTGCAATACTGTACAGGGGGTTAAAAATCCTCCAGTCTTTATATTTTTATCAAAAAAGATTTCCATTATTTTTATATTAGTAGGAAGCTAATAATGTAAACAAGGGATTAGAATGGCCTCAAAATCTCCTTTTCAGAGTATCTCATATAGAAAGGCTCCCATCATTTGTTAAAAGAAATCACACAGTTTCCTTTGGGTATTGCATACTTTGGTGTGCAGTAGTGCTGTGTCTCAATGTACAGTGAAGAAATAACTAGCATCAAGAAAAAAGTATCTAACAGATTATTAAATCAAGATAACAGCAAACACACACAAATGCCAATAACTAGGTCATACCAATATATAAACCTCTGAGTCGACCCTAGCACCATTTATTTATCAAAATATGTTGATACCCTACCTTGCAAATTTATTGAACTATGAAACCTTACTAAATTAAACCCTTCATCATATTTTTAAAATATTCATTGATTGTAGTCTTCTGAATGGCTTAGTAATTAAGGTAAAGGAAAGCATCACTAGGTTCAACGTAGCATAACAATGGTTTAATGTTAGCTTTAAAAACTTAATGGCAATTTTTAAATCTTGTTGAAAGTGATCTTGAAATTCACTTAAATAGACCTGTCAACTAGTGAGCAGACTTGTGTTAACATGAAATTCATAAATAATTATTCATAAAACAAAATGGGAGTCATATAGAGAAACATTTTAAAACAAATCCTGAGTGCTGTTCTGCAATTGTGGCTATTACAATAAATAAATTAAACATGCAATAAAATGCTCCTCTTCTTCAAGTACTATTGATATCCCCTTTGTTTTATCAGAGATATGAATATGTGTGGCTTTAGACCTCAGGTGGTGAAATATTTTTGTTCAGTTTTTAAATGTTATCTTCCTCCTTATTTATTTTTCAAAAGGAACCCATGATCAAATTGCATTACTATATTCAGGAGAAGAAAAGGAGTCAGTCACCAAACTGAAGAGGAAAAATTGATTACTAAAGATTATAATTTTAAAAATTAAAAAATAAATTTTGAGTAGAATTTGAATTTGTGAATGAAGTCATGGTGATGAAAACTAAGAAAATATTTTTTTCCTTCTAAATTCCCCTATCTCAACTACCAAATAATAAAATATGAAACACTATTCTAACATGCTTGTAATTACTCTATTTAATTACAGAGTTTAGTCATTCACTTGCTTTGTATATGTGTGTTTGTGTGTTAAGCTCCTCATTAAAATCAACATTTTAAAATAAAACTACTGCAAGGTCACAAATACAAATGGCTACTAGCTTTTCCTCTTAAAAATTTTAGTGCAGCTTTTACTTTCCTTAAAATAAAATTTAATTTCTCATTATTTCCTCCTAGGCCTTCATTGTATGTATAAGTGGTACTGAAGCCTCAGAAAGTCCTACAGAGATTTTCATTTAACAGTAGCTCTATGCTTCAAGCCTAAATACTTTAACCTGAATATTATCCCTCTTTCAAAGAAGACCTTCTTGTCTACAATCCTGCTATGATTTCACATTGAAAGATAATCCCAATAACAAAAATAGCCTACACCTAAAATCAATGTTCCTTCCAAATTCTATGCAGATCAACCAATGAATTAAAATGAACTTACACAAAATAAAAATTTAGACTGCTCTTGTGAAAGCTGGTTAGTCAATTGTTTACTAGCAACAATGTGATTAAACGGGGAACATTATAAAATTTAAAATCTAATACCGGTTCGGTTCATTCTTCTACAGCCTGTTTTTAGAAATTTGTTCAGAACTGAGGCAAGTCTAACCATTTCCTACTGAAGAAGAAACCACTTCTGCAGCAAACGCTTTTTAAAAATCTCACAATTAATAATAAGTGTTTCTGCTGCGGGAGGCACTTCCATTAAGACAAATACAATACATATGTCTTTAGATACAGTGTGCTACATATTATAAAACACAATTTAACCCAACATTTCAACAGTAGGATGGTCCTTGCTTTCTATCCATTCAAAACCTGATGAAGTCATAGAGTTCATGGATTCATTGCAAATTTGTTGAAATAATGGGTCATTCTTTAATTCTTCCAGTGTAGCTTCATCATCTTGTCCCTGCTGACGACTTGGATCAAACAGTAGATTTGGGTCTAAAGTGTTCAAATCATTGATGCTGCCTGAGAGCTCAGATGACAACCTGATATCGCTAGAGAAATCAGACGCAGTGTTAGTGAGATCTGCTGCCACCTGACCTACCAGCTGCTGGTTGGTTTGCAAGCTGTCTCCACTCAACAGGTCTTTAACAGTGCTACTGAAATCTAATTGTTGCTCTCCAATTTCTGATTGTGCTTGATTATCTCCAGGAGAAAAATTGATCTGATCGGTGCTATTACTTTTGGTGAGGTAAGATGGTGTTTGGAATTCATAAACAGAAGTGCTGGAATCAATCATATTCTGCGGGTTGGCACTAGGAAAAACAGAGGAAGTTTCCAAAATCTGTGTGAGATTCATCCGGGCTGTGTAATTGGAGGGCAGGTTGTTCATTCCCAAACCTCTAACTGCATCATCATTGTCAGAATCAAGTTTACTCAACAAAACATTGGTTATTTTTTTACTGTTTGTTTGCTTCTGAAGAGAGTTCGGGAAGGCTGTTTGCATCATGACTGTCAATGGAACTGATTGACTTCTTTGAGATATGTTGTTGGCACATGCGTCTGTGTGAACATTTGTGAACACATGAACTTCTGGGGTAACTGAACTTCCAAAGGGGGCTACATTAGACCGTGGGATATTTGATACTGGATAGAGGGTGCTTCCACTAAGATTACGTTGGCGATGGACAGCAGGGCTCACACTCCGACATCTGAAGTTGCTGCTGGCAGATGAACTAGTTCCTTTATTATCAAGGGGGGCTGGGACTGCAAAACCCTCCTGTTTGTTGGTGTTATTTACAGTGGCACCTTGATGCTGCACAGGAGAGACCGGAGTCAAACGACCAAAATGAGTGTCATGATGTCTGGGTTGAGACTGATAAGACTGTCCAGGCACAGCAAAAGCATGAGGTTTCCTGAAACGGTCTTCTACTAGTTCCTGATAGCTTGGGAGAATGCCATGGCCAGAAACCGATGAATTACCAACCCCACTGTACCCATTATTCATCCATTCAAGTTTAGTTTTGTCAGGGTGTGTGGCCATAGGTCTTTGCATGGGTTTCACAGGACTACTTGAGACAATGCTGGCATCATGATATGCCATACTAGCGCTTATTGGGGTAAATGCAAATGGATTTCTGCACTCAACCGGGCTGGGAGGGACACTACTGCTGCAGTTAGAATGTGGAGTACCAATGGGTGTATGTCGACTACTTCCTAAAGCACTATCCACAGGTGTTGTCTGGGCGAGCCTAGAGCAAGGACTCTCCCGTGATAGACTCTGAGATCCAGCAATCATTTCAGATGTTGGGGTTGGGGTTGGGGTTGGAGTTGGAGTTGGAGTTGGAGTGGGTGTGGGTGTGTGGATCGGAGTGCCATTGCTATGGATTGGATGATAGAAGTGGCTGCTGGAGGCATGAGATGACATTGGAGCTCCTGGAGTTACTGACTGATTCTGAAGGGGCATTCCCAAACAGTTACCATAAGAATGAGAATTGTTCATTGACATTTGCTGCTCCATAAGCACCAGCTCTTCTACAATACTATCTTGTGTAAGTTCATCATCAAAAGGAAAGTAGCTTTCATTTGTCTGAGAAACAGAAGGCTCAAATTCCTTCAGTTCAGACTGCAGAGGTAACTGATCTGAAGACTGTGCTTGTATTTGAGTCAAAGAAGATTCTTGTATCTGGCTATGCAGCTGCTGGCTGTATGTGTCCTGTGGTATTCCTTCTAATTCCCAAACAGATTTCTCTAAATCATTGATATCAGAGTGCTCAGGAACTGTCATAACACTGATATCTTGCTGTTGTTCACAGGTGGCAGATATAAACTCAGAATCCTTAGTGACCTGTTGCCATTCATTTGGATTAAAGCTGCCATCTGATTTTGAGTCACTGTCCAAGAGAAAGACATTACTTTCAAGTTTTACTTTTACATCTGGAGATGATGATGGTGTTGTTTGCTGTACCAAAGCTGAATCACTGGTAATATGAGCAGAAGAAGTCAAGGGTCTATTGGTTATTATATGTGAATTAACATTTATTGATACCTTGCTAGGAATTTGAGCACCGGCTGTTGAACTTTCTGTTTTCCCTGAATGTGGAACCTTTTGGTCCTTCTTAACACTGCTTGGTTTCTGACCTTCTCCTGTAACTGCAGAAAGCTGTTCCATAATTGGTTTCTTTACAGGAGGCACCTGGGACTCTTGCAATGTCGAAGACAGTCGCTTTCTTGGACTTTTAGTGCATAATTTAGGGTCTTTATTTATTGAGTCACCATTAGATGGTGAGCTGGTGCTGGTGAAAGTTAAGTTCTGGGTGGCAACTGAGAGAGTGATAGTGCTTTGATTATTGCCTGCTGAAGTGCCTGGCAGAATTTCATTACAGCGACTTTTACATTTGGTCCTCTGGTCACAGACTTTAGTTGCTTTTATTTCAATGACACCTTCATTTGAAGGTTTTTGTACTAATCCATCTGTATTACTTTTTTGCCCCAAAAGGGCACTAGGTGTTGTTTTGGGAGCTTTAGCCTCATCAGAGTTCTCTTGGCACTGTACAGGATGCTCATCTGATAATGTTTCAGGCTCCATTTTGACTTCAACAGTAGATGTTCCCCCAGAACTGCTGGTCCTGGACCCAGGGGACTGAAGTGAAACAACAGAACCATTCTTGATCTGTGGAATGGTCCTTGATTCTTCTGTTGTTCCTGTAGCACTATTTACTGAGGCAGAATGTTTAAGAGGGGCACTACTGTTGCTCGGTGTGAGGGATATTGCTGTCATTTTCACCACATTTAAAGAACTCATATGTGAAGCGGGTACAACAGCAGTTTTTATAGGGCTGCTAGTAAAGAGAACAGTAGTTGGAGATCGGATGGTGAGTGCACTGGTGTTGGCTGGTTTGGGTAAGATCTGAGGGTAGCGGTGCCGGGCAGAACGATCTCCACCAGGACTGGCTGGAACATTCTGAGGAGTCTTTGGTGCCTGTTTCACAGACTGCATGTGCTGAGTGACCACCTGTACATTGAGGGGAAGAACTTTGCCATCAGAAGAACTCACTGGACTTGGTGACGTTACCAATTGCCTGGTCCGCTGGACCTGTTAAAAGGAGGAAAACAAAAGTCAGATTTAACGGACTAGGATGCAAACAGTAATTCATGCAGATGTATAGTTTTAAGGCATTAATTAAATGTCAATGTTAGAAAATACAATAATATGTATGAACATTAAGACACTTTTCGATTAACAAGACTAAAAATTTCATACTTTTGATGAATAATTGCCTTAGTAATGATTTTTAAGGAGGTTATAGGAAAAGGAGATAAAATCCTGAAAAAAAACCATGCAACTAAAAAGGCATCACACCTAGTGAATGTGTCAAGAAGATGACTCAATCATAGGGGAGACTGTCTTATAACTGGGCCTACCTTGGACATCAGAAACTAAACCACTGTGGGTAAGGTCCCAGATAGAACTATGGTCTATCCAAGTTTGCTCTATAGTGAACAGTGCAAGAGTGTGGTTACCAGATATTCCATGTTTTAATGACATGATGATAATTATTAAGAATAAGAAAAACAAGATAAAATATCTCCTTAATATAATCAATAATAACCTAAAATATCACCTTACTTTTTAGTAGATACTCTCTCACTTTAAAAACTCCTTTATCATAACCTTAGTTGTGTGAAACAGGAAAGGAGGAGACTATTAACTTCAATTTGTGACAAGAAAACAAACTCAGTAGCTAAAGGACTTGACCAAGATCCTAAATACAGCAAGCCAGAGACAGGTCTACATGAAAGCACTGTCAAAACATGACACAATTTTACTCCATCTGAATGATAAAAAGCAAATAAAATTTACACACACACACACACACACACACACACACACACACACACACACAGAGCTTGCAATTGCATCATCTTGGCTCAGCCAGAGATAAAACTATGACTTATCTCTTTACGTAAGGGTCTTGTTAGTTATGTGCCTGCTTTATATGTCTTGGATCTTTGTATTTTCATTTAGGTTGACTGTATAACTTGCTTTGTAATCAACAACGTGCATCATGAAAGAAAGACAAGTGACTGAAGCTCAATCTGTCTGTAGTCACACAATCAGTTTATAACTACATCTATACCTATAATTGACTCCTTCCCATCTGCCACTTTTAAATGATTGTTTTCACACCATACCAATAAGGCCAAACACTAATGATATTACCGGAATAGGACTAGGGACAGCTGCCACAACGATACCAATAGGCTGAGGAGACAGTATTGCAGAATTTCCATTAGAAAGATTAGTTACACCATTGGTTGTAGCGCCTTCTGATTTTTTTGCTGAGGATTCTCCTGGCAAAGGAGATTGTAGTTTCTGTTCTTGCTGCTTCTTTTGGATTTTCCTTTGCAACTGCTGTTTTGCATCAATAGGAGATGGTAAAGTCTTCATTTGAGGCTGAAAGGAATTACTTTCAGCTGTAGGTATAAAAGCAGAAGGCTGGGTAATTCCTTTAATTCCTAAAAACAAACAGAAAATAAATACCTGACTTTTAAATTACTTTTTATTATTTCTACTTTATAGAAAGCAGTTACAACTCACTTTCTTTGAATATGTAGCCATCTACTGGACAAAGCAACCAAAACAGCAAATTTTAACTCACGATTTCTTTATAAAACATAACTATGAGACTTCCAAGTTATAACTATTTGTCAAAATGTTTTAATTGTCACCTTAAAATATTGTTCAACTCAGGTGACAGTTTCAGTTAAATAATAACAGAAGAAGATTTTGAAAACAGAAATATATAGAAGCTAAGAAATAAATGCCAAAATACCATGTTTTATACTTTGTCAGTAGATACAACAAAAATTCTCCTTCATTTTCTCTAATTTGAAAGAAATTCAGGCATTTTCATAATTTTAATATTTAGCCCAGAAGGGGCACTCAATAAATATTTGTTGAAACGTTCTGTATCTTAGAAAAAAATTGTATGGGGCAAACATTTTTTTTAATCCTATCAGAAATTCACAAAATAGGTACTAATATATTACTATTTTAACTGCTACTATAATTATTACAATATGACCTAGAAGAAGAAATTAAGAATCAGCATTTCTTGATAAGACTAAGGTTAAGATATTTTGAAAAAGTGCCACAGAGAAAATTTTCAAAGCAGTAGTAAGATAAACACTGAAAAAAAGGAATAAAATAAGCAAGATATAAATTTTAATTTACAAAAAAATAGATTATACAATAAAATTATTTTTTCAAACAGTCCATTTCACATTTAGGGTATGGCATTAAGACCATTAGTAAGTAAGCTGTGATTGGCAAAAACAGTAAAGAGAGGAGAGGAAAAGACTTTCCTGCTGGTATACCCTGGCCTTCTTCCTTTCCCTAGCCTAATCTCCGCTTTTCACCATTCTAATTAACAGCAACAACTTAGGGATGGGGAGACATTAAGGAAAGACAGGACAGAGTATAAACTCTCTCCCACACACTCACTCCTCAATTGTCCTTCATCTCTCAATCCCCCTCTTATCACCTCAGTACTAATTGTTTTCTTCTGTTAAGCTGAAATTGCACTCCTCTCTCCCAGCTCCCAGCCTCAGCCCTGGCTTCTCAGCACTTGCACCCCCAAGAGCTCCTGCCAATGGCTCACAGCTTGGGCTGCCTTACCCACCCCCACTGCCAGGGTTTCGGGAAAGGAATGAGTTCCAAGCAGCTGACTTACAAAAGGACATTTGTAACACAACCTGTTCTTAATAGGGAGGCTGTATTTATATAAAAGAACAAATTCACCTTCAAAGGATGAAAATTAATCACCACCAAAGATATTCAAAAGAATTAAGGAGGGAGAACAAAATTTCAAGAGAGAATATAAAAATATTTTGAATAATGACACAACTGTTAACAAGTTTAGCCTCCTAAGAGGACTGCTTTCAGAAAGGGAAAACATCTGTTGATATATTTAATTTTTACTACTTCAAAAGCCCTCACACACCTTACTTTACACCATTTCCTTAAAAATTCATTTATTTCATTCAAAATTCCTTTACGTCAGATTTTGGGGAAAAGGTGGGAAATAAGGAAGACAGAGATATATTTCCTCCATGAAGCCTCCTAAGTTAACCTGTTAAAGTACTCTTCTAAGTGTCAGTAGGCATAGGAGAAAAAGAACATAGAAAATTGAAGAGACCACACCTTTTAAAGCCTCACTTTACCAAAAGATAAGACAGTGTGATATAATGGAGTTACCTGGGCTTTGGAGAAAGACAAATTAGGATTCAAATGCCCCATATTTATCTGCCCATGGAAAAGTTACCCATTAACCTCCCCAAATCTGTTTCCTGATCTGTAAAATGGGAATAAACATCACCTATTTCACAGAATAAATGGATAATTAAATAAGATATGTGAGCTATCTTACTAGATATGGTCATACTTCTGTGTAGGTATAAACATGTAGGTACGTCATATAGTCTGCATCTAGACAGGAAAAATTATGACTAGGCTGTTCTAAGGATATTTTGCTAAAACGCCATTCATTCTAAAAATACTGTCAATTTCTAAAAAGTTTACTCTTTGGATGAAAATACTCATTTGAATGCATATTAAAAATATCTTTTAAAATGCTATTTTATAGTAATGCTTCATCTGGGTTATCTTTTGTGAGACTAAGGTACCTTTCAAAGTGTCCAAAGATCATTTTATTAATAAGCATTAGTTTCTTGGATAGGAGTCAAGTAAGTAATTTTAAAATATAATCTTACTATTTTACTTCAATATTAATTAATTTAGATACGCATATGTACTTAAAGACCCATACACATACATCCTCTAAATTTTGAACTAGCAATGGAAAAATCAGTAAACTGGGAAATCTTCGAAGTTTCAGATTCCAGCAGAGCAATATACAAAAATGCAGCTTTGTGCTTGAGAATGAAAGGATTACTACTGCTACTGCTACTGCTACTGCTACTACTCCTACTACTACTCCTACTCCTACTCCTACTCCTCCTACTCCTATTCCTACTACTACTACTTTTTGATGGCGCAACAAACCCAATATAGGTGAATTCATATAAATACTAAAAAGAAGTAGTTCTTTGGCTAAACTCTTCTTTTGCTGCCAACTCTAAATACAATAACACCCCTGGTCAGTTTTCGCTTGTTAACAATAGTTTATTTCATACCTGCTGGTGCTGCTGCCATTACAGTTAGAGCTGCCATGGACTTGGTGCCTATATAGTGACTTTTTACAAGAAAGCGGGCTAATTCCAAAACTGTGTCAAATGGCTGGCTTAACACTTTCTGGGCCCATTCACACACGAGACGGCAGGCAGAGGAAATAACTTCCTCATCAATATTTTGAAGTTGCCCAGAAGATTCAGCTCCTTCCAACTAAACAAAGGAAAAATGAAACATTAACACAAAGTTCAAAGAGAAATTCAATTCAAGCACATTCAAGGTATGTATTCTTAATTAGGAGATACAATCTGTTGGGTCAAAGAATCTAAATCTGATGGGTCAAAGTAGTATGAAAGAACCTAGTTGCATGTAAGAGCCTGGCAAATAAGGGACCCAGACCCTCCAGTGCACAGCCAATAGCAGTATTCTGAATATAACATTTTAAAGAGTTGTTAAAGATATATGAATTCTAATATAATATATCTTTTGAATCTTTCCAAAACAAACCACATCGCTAGCTATATTTTCTCTTTGGAAAAGAAATTCATACTATACATATTACTCTATGACTTGATATTTCCTCTTGACAATATATCATAGATATATCTATCAAACAGTAACTTCAGACCTATCTTTGTTCCCCCTAATTTCACAACCCATGTTGATTTAAGTCATATATTAACTTTTTCAGCCACTGAGAGCATTTTTGGTTTAACTGTAAAGGCACAGTTCTTGGTCCTGCTTTCATCCAAATGAGATACTATGGAGTATGCATTTCAGTGTTGATACAACTGTATAATTGTACCTACTGAAAAAGAAAAGGCAGAAGTCTTACCCCATCTCCAGTTTTGTGAAAGTCAAGGTTGGGCAGTGTTGGCATGTGAACAAGAGCTTTTTTCCTTAATCCACTGTAGCAATATGTAATAAAGAGTTAAGATCTAAAATACTCTAAGTTAAAATGAATTGCTTATATAGATAACATTGTGAAGTAACCATATATGAGATGAGAATAAAATAAAAACAAGATAACACCTACTTTCTGAATTCTTCAGCGAGAGAAACTCTTTTACTTTTTTGAAACCAAAGCAGCCATTGTAGAATGTTAGTGTCTTAAATGAAACTAAATGATTTTCATGTGTTATAAATTTTATGAATAGATGTTCCCAATAAGCTATATCAGCCAGTAGTAACAAACAGGTCAGAAGGAAAGGAATAGCCAGATGGAAACCTGGCACAGACAAGGGAAACTTTAGCCCAGGGCACTGGGACAAAA
>PVKH010001890.1:0-28808 GCA_004027955.1 Chaetophractus vellerosus
AGGTGTTGGGCGAAGAATGTTGCTTCTATGCAAACTCTTCTGAGTTGTCCGAGATAAGATTGGCATACTGAAAGAAGGGGCAAAAACCCGATGCCATCAGTTCAGTGAAAATGCAGTGGCCACACCCTGGAGCTGGGGCTCGGACAGTGGGACTCATGGCTCGTACCTCTAGCGGAGCCACTAATAATGTTGCTTCTAGTAGTTACCCTCAGCCCTTGCCTAGTAAGCACATTACTCAAATTCATAAAAGGTACAGGATCCAGGTAACCTCCACTAAAATGTTCGCCCTAAGGGGCTATAGACCCCTGGAGAGTGATGATGCCTGCAATGGCTTGACAGTTTCATGTAATTATGAAATCCAAAAATATAAGTTGAATCATGCTTATTAAGTGATCTCTTAATCTGGGCATGATTAGGTTATGATTAGGGTGTTAACTGCGTCAGTAGGGCGTTGAGCCCCGTCCCTCAGTGGGTGTGGTCTCAAGTATAAAAGGCAAGGCAAAAGATTTGAGAAGCAGATTTTTGAGAAGCAGTTCTGATGTTGGAGAGGAGCGCCCCAGGAGAAGACAAGTGAGCCGCTCGCCTGAGAGTCTACAGCTGCAGCCCTGGGAAGAGAGGAACCCAAAAAGCCTGAGCCCTGGCAGACATCGGCAGCTGTCTTGCTCCAACACTGGACTTTGGTGGGGAAAGAAACTTTCGCTTTGTGGCCTGGTAACTGTAAGCTTCTACCTCAAATAAATACCCTTTATAAAGACCAACCAATTATTGGTATATTTTGCAAAGGCACCTCTTTGGCTGACCAATACAATACCCTATAGTGATAAAGGGGCATCAAAGGGGGGAAATGATAAGGAATGCCCACCTGTGTCTCAATATGCATCTCTGAAGCCTGCATTTGAACCCCGCCCTGCCCACCTGCACACTCCTGACCAGGTGGAAAAATTCCACCCACCTATCATGCAGCTTGCCAGCCAATAAGCGTTTCTGCTTTTGTAAACCCCGCCCACCTGGTTGCATAAGAATGTGTTCACGTAAAGTCCCTATATAAGCTCATGAAAGTCAAGGCCCGAGGCCCAGAATTTGGAGACTGACTTTCTTCTCTGGTTTCGCGCGTAATAAAATTGTGTTCCTCCGCTCCTTCGCGTGCTGTTTGGATTATTTGGAATCGGATTTCTGCAACATTATAGAATGGAAATGATCTTAAATAAGCAAGAGAGAATACCATGCTCCATCAGATTAGGTTTGAAAAATATTATGGCCACCACTTTGATTTGTTTATGTCTAATTAGAAGAATTTGATAATTGTGCTGATATTTTAGGTTTCAAGTTAAAGAGAAGAACTTCAGGTCTTAGTGAGACTCCATTATAGACTCTAAAGGGAATGATTAAAGGAAGGACAGAAGCAACACTGCACTGATGCATATCACGAGTACAGATGCATTGCTAAGCAGGGAAAGTGAATAACTCTACTGACATGAACTCAATTTGCAGAGTCCAATAGTCATTAAAGACTTAAGCTCTCAGAATCCCTATATCTGAATATTTCCATCACACTTCCTCAATGATCCAAACATTTTTGGCTATCCTAGTACCTGTTTAATTCAACAGGAACTTAGCACCTATGTGACACATGCTAAACAGATAAGACAAAAATGAAGAGGAGACCTGCCCTTTAGAAGTTAACAGTCCTATCTGAAAACAGGGCACAACAAAGGGTTAATTATCATGCATCTTTTTTGCTAGTAGAGGTTTCTTCTCAGTTTTCTAAAGTAATCTTTATCACTCAATTTTATATCTATTTTTAAAGTCAAATTAAGAGATAACTGGGAAAAAAAAACCCAACATTTTAGCAATCTGTCAATTCATTCAAAACAGGTATCTGTCAACATGCAAGTGAAAGTGCCAGCTGGTGACTAAAATTATATCTACTCAATTGTTATTCTGCCACGATGACAGAAATTATCTAAAATAATATAATTACCGGGCTTGTGAATTTCCATAGCTTAAAAAAATAGTGGGTGGCAGCTACTAGAAAAAGGTAGAGACTATGTTTTATTCTTTTAGTCCCATTCTAATTTCTTCATGGTCCTGAGAAAATGAGCTTTCTTTCAAAACTGTCCAAAGCATCACAAAAATAATTTGCCATTGCCTTTCTAAGTTATAGAGAAACAATAGCTTCAGGCTGATCTAGAGAGTGCCATATTCACTGCGGTTTTTTCAGGACACCATAGAAATATGTATCCTACACAATCTCTCAACAGAGGAATCCCAAGGCTGATTTTGATCCAAAGTCTCTCCATTCTTGAGAGACAAGGTCATATAGCAGATCTCAGCTGCTTCCCATCATTTGAAGTTCAAATTTTATTTTCAGGAAAAGTAATGTCTCACTATATGTAAATAATTTGGAATGGCAGCCCCAGTTGCTGAATCTTGTTTCAGGCTTAGCTTCATAAACTGATTTTCTTTTGAACCAAAATATGGAATTCCAGCATTAAGGGACAGAACAGACATAATTGTTTGCTATACAAACATATCTTGGAGGACTATATTTTGAGCATTTTTTTATACGAAAAAAGTCTGACTTAGAAAAATGCAAGACAGAATCTTGGAGTGATACTCTGTGTGCATCTTTTTTTCTATTAGAAATTTATGTCTAAACCCTTTCTTGGATATTACTAAAAGGGGGATTTTCAGGAATTAAATCTTCATTGGACTACCATTCTAGTTGAGGCATCAACTTTTAAAGAAAAATGAGGAAACTTAGATTCTAAGATGTTTTTTTTCCCACTTTTGAATGTTCTTCATTACCTCTGCATACTTCTTAATTTTTATTGCCAGAAATAGAAGTTTTCAGAGATACTTTAAATTTGGCTCCTTCTATCTGTATCACTGAATAAGCCCTCATTAATAACAGAGAAATTGTTTAAACTCATCTCACTGTTGAAAGCCAGCAGAAGTTAATGGTTTATACTAGGTGGTAAAAGTTTTTATGGTCACTTAAGATTTATAGTCAGAGAACCATGATTCAAATTCTTATGCTTTTGCAGTTCTGCTTCTCATTCCTCCACCTCTTCACAAATATCCTTAGAAGTCTACCATGTGCTGAGCACTTCAAATGTTAAAACAAAAATGAGAAGCCAGATTTCATAGTGTGGCCTTCGAACCACCTATATAAGTGAAATATATCTATCACTATATATACGTAGATATCCAAGTGATCTATATCAATCTGTGTATCTATAAATATATCTATATCCTTATATCCGTGCCTATATATCTGTCTATATAGGTATATTGTTCATTTAGAGCAATAAATGGCCAATGGCAAATTTTTAATAAATGGTGGCTATTGATAGCAAATATTTCTCACATGAAAGCAAGGGCTGCCTACTTAAGACTAAAAGAGTTACATCTAAGACATGTATAAAACCATTAGGTTAGGTTTAAAGCCAGACTGGAAATCTTGGCCTATGTTCTCTTATTATACTGGTGACACAGTAATTTCTAGGTTTGAGTGAATTTCAAATATATAGAAAGTTCACTTCAAGTAAGCACTACTACCAAGACTTTTCCCCCCAACCTCTCTGACTCATTTTGTTCACAAATGAAAATAATGCAAGAAAAGTTGGTGATGACAAACTTGTCTAAGGAATGTCTAATATTTGTTTATTTCCTCCCTCGTTTATTGTCATAACTTTTCCATGTGAATGTTAGATTTAGAAATGTAAAAGAAAATAAAATCTCATATAATTTTTAGGAACTTAACTGGAAAAAATGTCCATTTAAAATTATCTTGCCTTCCCTTTCCCCCCTTATAAACATTGATTCTCACTTTTCTACTGTTATTCTGCAGTATCAGTTAATAGTTCCTTTTGATTCTGTATGATTTGAAGAGGTAGATTTTCAGCTGTATTTTATTTGATGGAAGAAAGTTTGTTGCATAGGGCATCCCAGGAAGTGTGGCAAAAAAGCAAGTATCTAGGAGTTCAGGTCAATTTATTCAGTATCTTTTTGCCACTGGCCATGGCATCATAAAATTTTTTAAGAGATAGGGAAAGAATCAGGTAAGATAAAACTTGTAATCTCTGTATGTAACTTTCTCAATTATGTTATTTTCCCTATGATTCTGAGCCAGACAAAACCTTGTGTACTTTTATAATTTTATCATTCAGGGAAATATGCTTTAATTCAAAGGTATAAGGGATTTTGAGATAAATAACTAAACCAGATTTTCAGTACAGATTTACTAATGACCTAGAATGGACTTCTGAGTTTTGAATAATTGGCTTATTGGGTAGAGACGAAAAATTGGCTGAACTCAAAGGAAGAAGGAAAAATATAAATTAGAAGTAGTTATTTTACAAACTTAAAATATATTAGAATTGATCTTTATGTGGATTCAACAGAAGGATTTAAATACGTGGTTATGTCTCTACAGTAGAAAGAATGGAGAAACCATTTAGGATACGACTTAGACCCTCAAATCTGTTCTGCCTTTCCCCTTAATATTTGAAATGGATCTCCTTCTATGCTTGCATTCATCTGATGAGCAATTCAATCAATGGAATGCACTGTCAATCTGTTCATCTGTGTACATTTTAGGAGTTTTTTGGAGTTCCCCAAGCCATTTGGAGGTTAGGAGTATTCAGTATCAGAAAGCTTACAGAGGAAATCAACTTGGGTACTTTTTGGTTTGGAAAAATTTCTGAATTGAGACAGAAGAGCTGAGTGAGTCTAATTTTTATTTTCCACCAGCAAAGCTGTTCTCCAGATTCTTCTCATGAAACTCAGTCTTGATGTTTCGGATATTAAGACTTCCTGCTATGTCTCAGGCATTTCTAGGACAATGAGCTTAAAAACAGTCTATGCCCCAGTCAGTAACCTTACTGTTATTTCACATCCATCCAAGTCTCACAACAAATTTATTTCTGAACTTGGAAGAGGTCATGACATTTCTGAGACGGTGGATGTCATGGTTTAAGCTACTTTCATTTTGAAACATGCCTTTTTCTGAACTAATTTTGAAACACCATAGTTCATTATTTGGTGAAATATATAGAACTAATGTCTGCATTTAAATAATGTCTCACCAAAATTTAGGAATATTGTAGTACCTATATCATTATAAAGATAGACTATAATTTAAAGGAGAAATAAATATTTTAAACTAAATATTTCTAAAAATAGTAGAAAAGTGATACAAATAATACAGGTATGATATATTTATGATGTGACAAAAAAATCTACATTCAAAGTATTCTGTTTAACACAATCAGGATTAAAACCCTTAAAATAATGCCTGAAACTTGCTATGACTAAAAGGCAAAATAATGTGGAACATTTACTCTCTGCCTTCTACTAACTAGTTTTAACTTAGACCCTATATAAAAGTAGCATCCACAATGATAAAGTACATATGGTCTAAAGGGTTTTGTGGGAAATATTAATTGGTATTTCAATTCCTTTATATTCGACTTTGTTGTGGATAATGCACTGTATTATGAACTCTAAAGGATACAAAGAAAAAAAATCTGCCCTCTAGAAGATTACAGCTTACTTTAAATAAATATTTGTTTAAAAAGATTGATCCTTTTTAAGATGTTGCTCAGGTGGGAGAATGAGGGTCGAAGATAGCAGGTTCAAACTCACCATGTGAAGAAAGCTTGACTGCAGAATAAAACTGACAAAGAGATGCGGAGTTTGAGCCAAAGCCATAATGACAGCATGCGATTCTTTAGATCTAGCAATGCCCATGGTCAGATAGGTTCCTGGGTTTTCCAGGCACAAGAATCAATACATTTTTCCTTTTCATTAAGTTAATTTGATTTGATTTGTCAACTGCAACCTGTAAAGTCCTGAATAATACATACGTTGCTAACTGAAGTTTGACTTTTGCATTCTCTTTGTGAGCATGTACCTATTTTCATTTCTTCATTCATCAAATATTTATTAAACACCTTCTATGTATCCAGCAATAGTGAATAAGTTAAACATGGGAACTGTCTCCGTGGAGCTCATGGTTTTTCAAGGAGAGATAGGCTAAAATTATAAATTCTGATAAGTGCTGTAAAAATAAACTTAGTGCTTGAAAACAATAGCCTGTTATTCACTTAAGATGCATTATCGAGGTTCTTTCTGAGAAATTGTATTTAAACTGAATGTAGAATTATAAGATGGAAGAAGCCAGGTAAAAGTGGATGAAAGAACATTTAGTGCTGAGAAGAAAGACACAGGTCAAGACCTGAGAGACAAAATATTTTTATGTGTTCAAGGTTAAATTACAGACTAGTGAGTGTGGTGGGAATTCATGCAATAGGAGAATTTGAAGAAGTAACATGGCGATGTTGCCTAACAAGGCCTTAGAATTCACCTTGGGGGACAGACGTTCAGCGAAGCTTAGGCATAGAGATAGTTTTGAGAGCACATATGGCTTACCTTGGAAAGGATTAGAAAAATGAGCTTCATTAAAACTGGAAAGGGATTGAAAGATGGGGAAATGTGGAAAGAGAGAGGGAGGTTGATAACGGCAGGTCCAAGGGAATGTTTTTAAGTTTCTCAGTAAAGTAGGAGATATGCTTATCCACAGAGAATGGGTTTGGATGTTTTGGATCGAGGTCTTAAAGCCATGGTCAAATTTATTAAGACACTCTTGGGAGTGCCCATGATAATCAAAGAGAAAGTATATTGTATACTTTATATGCTAAGCCCATATTTTTAATAGTGTGCACCATTGAAGATATCTTTCAACACTTGGCATTGAATGTGTATTGGTGGTATAAATAAGTAATTCTCCAAATACTACAGAACATTTGTATCCCTTACTTAACTAGGATAAACACTGTTACTTTGGAAATGGTGAAGCTATTTTTTGTAACTTAGACTGTTATAACATACATAATAAATGAATATAGCACTATGATGCATTTCCAAAAATATATGCAGACAGTTCTAACAAGGCTCTTGATTTGGAAACCTGCTTATCTAATGATGATAGCTATTTTGTGTGATTTCCCCACGGTGCATCAGCTGGTTCTCCACCAGCAAACTGCATCCAGCCACCTCAACAATTATTAAGTATATGTGATCTGATACATACAAACATCTGCATATCTTATTTGCATTTAGTTATTTTAGATGGAGGATGTGTTTTTAAGTCGATTTCCATTTGTTTTGGAAAAGTCTAAAATGTACCAGAAGCTTTTCTTTTGTAAGTTTTGAACATGCTTTCCTTTCTCCATATTAAACCAGAAGGGTCTTGTGGATAATCATTAAATTAACAGTAGACGATCGTCATATGAAATCCTGCAAATGAAACTCCAGGTCTGTCATGAATTGTAGGATGGTCACTAATAGTTCAAAGCTGTATGCTAAAGTATGCAAAGCTAAAGGATAAGGTATGCAAACCAAATTATCATTTATAGTAGTTCTCTCCTTTATGTTTGGTTAACTCTTACTCAGCCACTTCTAAATGCCCACTAACCTTTTGCTTTTCTTGCCCCATTTTGCAGAAAATATTTGATATGGTGAAAATGCTTTGAAAATTAAATTGTTGTCACTCCTAGGAATACTGATACTTGGAGATGATAAAAGAAGACTCAAAACAAAGTAATATATTACTTATGGCAATAGATCTTTACAACAGATTTGAAAGGGAATCCTCTAGAGGCAGGTGGTCTCTCCCTGTACGCATAGTAGCTCTCACAACTTAGACACTACACACTATCCTCTGCTCTATGGAAGTAAAAAGCAGAAGCAAATTACTCCTAAGGAAAACTTTCTCCTTCTCCCTCTTCCTTCTCCTTTTATTCCTCCTCCTCCTCCTTCTTCTTTTCCTTCTCAGTCTCTTTCTCTCTCTCTCCTTCTTTCCTTCCTTCCTTTCTCCCTCCCTCCATCCCTTTTCTCCTCCTTTCCCCACCCCTAAAGAGTTAGTAGTACAAAAGCAAGTGGACAGGCTCAATTTGGTCTGTACAATCTTGATTACACAGTGAATCTTACTAGAGTAGAGTTCTGTGAAAGCAATTATCAATACTCATTCAAATTTGTATTTTCCAAAACACCTAGCACATTGCCCTTTACAAAGTAAGTATTCAAAAATATTTTTTCAGAGAATTTCAAGATGATTTTGTCGTTTTACAGTGTCAAAAATAAATGTTGATTATTTTATTTCTTTAGAATGCATGATGCTCTTCTGTAGGTATTTCTACATCTTTATTTCATTCATTTTCTAACTCTCAGTCTATTATTGAGTAATTATTTTACATCAGACACTGTGCTCTATGTTGGGAATGAAAAAATGTTTTAAAAACCAACCACTTTCTATTCTCAAGGAGCTCACAATTTAGTGGGGGAGACCGATGAGTGAATATGTATTAATAACTAGGCAATATGTTATGGCAGAGATATGAGATATACGGTGGGTGCATAAAAAATTTGTCCAAGAATAGATTAGAAAAGGAGTAAGCACATAGCAAACAAAAAAGACATCATGTTCAAAACTTCAGAGACAAGAAACAGTATGAGATATTTGTAGGAGAACCTCAAATGTTTTTATTCCTCTCTATTACATGATTTCTATGTAAAAGAGTTTTAAAAAATGATCAAGTACCATTAACAATAAACCAGATGAACAGATGGTGGTCTATTCACAATGGAATACTATGAAGTTTGGTTCTCAAACTCTAGTAGGCATTATAATTACTCAGAGAGCTTGACAAAACACAAATGCTGGGCTCATCCCAAGAGATTCTGTTCTGGGTTGGGATTTCTAACCAGATCCAAGGAGATGCTGATCTGTTGGTCCAGAGACCACACTTTGAGTAGAACTGCAAAACACCATAGTGAGAATGAATGAATTAAAATTACATGCAACAATATAGATGATTCCAGAAGCATAATATTGAGTGAAAAAACCCAGTCACAAAAGAGCACATTTGACAAGGCTCCATTTATATAAAGTTCAAAAGTGACTAAACTCAATCTGTGATGTTAGAAGTCATTACAGATGACTTATTTGCATTTAGTTATTTTAGATGAAGGATGTGTTTTAAGTTGATTTCCATTTGTTTTGGGTGTGTTTTTAAGTTGATTTCCATTTGTTTTGGATGGCCCAATGTCCATCCTCCACCGGTAGACAAGCTGCCTTGGGAGCCATTCTATGGCTGGAGTTGGAAGCTCCATTTCCAAAAAATGGGGGAGTAAGAGACAGTTGACCACCGATTTCATCTACTGATTAGTAAATTTGGTGGGCTAAAGTATAATCATAAGAACAGCTAAAGTTTGAACCTGTCCAAGTCAGAAAAAGGCCAGTAACTGCCATTTTAACTCTCTCCCCAGCAAGTGGGGAAGCAGGGATAACTGAAAATCACAGTGCTGGTAAAGACCACCTTCTTTCCATCCAGATTGGATTGCAGCCCTAGCCTAGGCTCCAACCCACCTCCGGCAGGGAAGAAGCTGGGGACCTGCACCAGCCTCTCTGGGTAATGGCAGGAGCTTTCAGCTGGCACATACTGAATAGTTGGACACTTAGGCTTCTTCCCCACACCCCAATAGGGAGGAAAGGAGTTGCGTTTCTTTGGCCTCTCTGGGCAACTGCAGGCCCTTTCAGCCCACATGAACTGGTTGTTAAGCACCTTCAATTCCATCTCCACCCCTCCACCCCCATAGGATAAGAGGGGCTGGTGTTTCATCAGCCTCTCTGGAAAACGGCAGATGCTTTCAGCCTGCATGGACTGAACTGTTGGGCCCCTGTGGATCCATCCCCAACCACCAATAGGATAGGAAGGGGCTGGTGTTTCCTCAGCATTTCCAGGCAACAGCAGGCACTTTGGACCTAAAATTTTACATTGATAGAAAATGACAGAAGAAAAAAATGCTACAATAATTACTTATCAACAATAGAGGGGCCGGCTGGATAGCCCAGTGGATAGGTCGCCGGCATACCACACGGGAGGCCCCGGGTTCGGTTCCCGGGGACCTCTCCTAGCGGGCAGACCGCCTTGAGAATGGCAAGCCGCCATGGGCGGGCCAGAGCCGCCGTGGGCAGGGCAAGAAGCTGCCACGGACAGGGCAAGAGCCGCCACAGGCAGGGCAGGTCGCCCACGAATGGAGCGCATCCAGCCACCCGCGAACTGAAAGCCCGCCGTGAACGGACGCAGAGACCGCCCACAAGCGGGGAAAGCCGCGCCTGCGCAGTGACCACTCTCGGCGCGTCGCCGCAGCGGGGGGAAGGGGAGATATGTAATAAAATAAATAAATCTTTAAAAAAAAAAACAATAGAGATGACAGATATGAGTAGAAACACATTCAAATTAGGAAATTTATCTGAATAACTTTAAGTGGAAAAAGCACATCACTTTTTACTATTAAATTTAAGTTCAATTTAATTAACAACTATTCATATTACTGTCTTATCCAGTCACATATTCTGCTCAGATTGAGATAAGAGTCTCATTCAAGTAGCTGAGTGTATTATGATTATTATTCTGCTATCCCATATTTAAACTATGATATTTCCAGCTTTTCTCCATCCTTGCCAGTACACAGTATTGTCAGTTGTTTATATTTTAATCATTCTAAAATGTAGGTAGTAGTGTCTCATTTTGGTTTTGTCTGAATTTTCCTAATGTCTTTTGTCATCCATATATTTTTTTGGTAAAATGTTTATTCAACTCTTTGTCCATTTTTACTCTTTAAGTTATTGATTTTTGAGAGTTCTTTATCTATGCTGGATATAAGTCCTTTCTCAGATATGTGTTTTCCAAGTATGTTCTCCCATACTTGAGGCTTGGTTTTCATTCCATAAAAATTTGGATAAAGCCCAATGTGTCAATTAATATTATTTTATGGATTGTGCTTTTGTTGTCGTATCTAAGAAATTTTTCCAAACCCAAGCTCATGAAGATTTTATAGTAAGATATTTTCTAAAAATTTTATAGTTCTAGAATTTACATTTAGCAACAGGGCCCTTTTGAATAAATCTTTATATGGTGCAAATTATGTATATAGGTTCCTTTTTGCTATGTATATTTAATTGTTCTAGCACCCTTTGTTGAAGGACTTTCTTTTCTCAAACAAATTGCCATTGCACCTTAGTAAAAAGCCAATTGGCCATAATTGTGCATCTATTTCTAGAATTTCTACTCTGTTCCATTGATTTATGTGTCTATCACTCAGTTAATACCACATATATCATCAAATATAGATGCTATTAATGATATTACCACAATAACTAATTTAAAAAAAATTATTGGCTATATCTCAATACCAGACATGATCACAGATTATTTAGGTCTTGAAATCAAGTAGTGTGAGTCCTCCAACTTTATTCTTTTTTTTTCAAAATTGTTTGGATTATTCTATTTCTTTTGTTTTACCGTAAAATTTAGTCTATTTCTACCAAATAGTCCTGTTCTACTTACCTGAACAATATTGTGTTCTTAAAAAACATGAAACCTCTCTCACATTTATTCTTCCTCTTTCTCTCTCTCTTCTTTCTCTCTCTCTCTCTCTACACACACACACACACACACACACACATTGATTCAAATCTCCTTTGATTTATTCTTCAGTCTTTCAATGTAATCAGCAAACAAAACTTGTACATAATTGTTTAGATGTATTCCTAAATATTTGGTATTTTAATGCTATTTTAACTGGTTTAATTTTTACTTATTTCAATTTATTTGTTTATTCATAGTATATACAAATACAATTGATTTTTTCTATTGTTCTTGTGTCCTGTGACCTTGTCAAACTCAATTACAGTAGTTACTGTGTAAATTCCTTGAGATATTCTGTATAGAAAATGATGATGTCTGATATAGAGGCAGTCTTATTTCTTATTTTTCAATCTGTAAACCTTTAATTTCTTTTACTTGCCTTATTTTACTGGCTGGGTCATGCAACACGATTTTGAATAGGAGTAATGAGAAAGAAACTGTGCTTTGTTCCTGATCTTAGGTGAAATGCGTTGAGTTTACACCACTAAGTTTGATGTGAATTGTAGGATATTTAGAGACATCCTTTATTTTGTTGAGGAAGTTCCCTTCAATTGCTAATATGCTGAGAGATTTAGTCATGAATGTATGTTGAATTTTGTCAAATTTTTTTTGGTATCTATTGAGATGATCATACAGATTTTCTTAATTAGCTGTTCATATGATGATTTATATTAATTGAATTTCAAATGTTGAAGTAGTCTTGCATTCCTTGGGTCAATCTCTCTTAGTAATTTTTTGCTTGATATGATTTTCTAATATTTTCTTAAGGAGTTTTTTAATCCTAGATCATGATGGACATTGGTATGTAGTTTGCTTTTCCTGTATGTCTTTGTCTGGCTTTGGAATGTGTGCAATGTTGGTCTCATAAAATGAAATAAGATATTTTTCTTCATCTGCTACTTTCTGGAAAAATTTGTTATATAATTGGTATTTTTATTTCTTAAATGTTTGTAATATTAATCAATGTAGTCATTTAGGCCTAGAATTTTCTTTGTTGGAAAGCTTTGTGTTGCTTTAACTTGTTTTCAGAAAACTGTTTGTGATCTATCTTGACATGGACTTCGGTTTTACCCTGTTTGAGTTCATTCATTTTCTTAAGTATGTAGATTTATGTCTTATACCACATTTCATAAAATTTAGCCATTATTTCTTCAAATGTATTTTCAGCCCCATACTCTTTTATCTCCCTTTTTGAGATTGTGATGACAAGAAAGTAAGATATTTTGTTTTTGCCTCACCAGTTCCTAAGGCTTAGTTTTTTTAAATTTATTGTCAATCTAATTTCTCTCTGTTCTTTCAGATTATATAATATCTATTGTTCTGTATTCAAATCCACTGATTCTTTCCTCTGTAATCTCATTCTGCTATTAGCCCCATCTGGTGGATTGAGTTATATTATTATAATTTGAGTTCTAAAATTTCCATCTGGCTCTTCTTGCTATCTTCAGTTTCTTTTTGGATACTTTCTTTCTTATTGTTTGTTTCAAGAATGTTCATACTTGCTTATTGGATAATTTTTATGATGACTGCGTAAAAATCTTTGTCAGATAATTCCAACATCTGTATCATCTTGGTGTTGGTGTCTTTTGATTGTCCTTTTCCGTCTCAGAAAAGCTTTGCCTGGTACTTGAATTCTATGCTAGATGTTTCAGGTATTATAGTATGAGACTGGTTCTTATTAATCTTGTGTTTTAGTAAGTTATCCTCTTATTGAAAAATAGTGATGGAAGGTTGGACTCTGCACAGACTTTGCTGGGGAGGTGCCACTTGATTACTGCTAGGCAGGGATGGAAGACAGACCATGCTGGTAAAGGGTGCCATGTATTTACTGTAGGGTGAGGGTAGAGGATGGGCCTCAGCCCACAATCTTGAATGGGAAGGAGGGTTGCCTTATTACTGTAGAGTGTTGATGGAGATCAGGATTCTGTCCTTTGATTCCACCAGGTCAGGGTGCTGACTTGTTACTACAGGGCAAGGATGGGTGACAGGACTCCACCCACAAGCTCGGCCAGGATGGGATACAATGAGTATGTTTATTCCAGACAAAGAAGAGGTAAAAGTAACATTTCAGGTAGAAGGAATAACATGGATAAAGAAATGAACATGTTTTCATGCAATATTAGATAATCCAATGGGGTTGAAGAGAGTATTTCAGGGGGCAAAGTGAGCAAGATGAGGTTGCAAAGAATATTAGGGTCCTGGTAAGAGGCACACTTGCATTTGGTGGAGAGGAATATTTTTTAAAATGACCCCAAGGAATCATATCTCCCTTTATCCATTCTCTTTTGTCAAATGTATTTTCTTTTTTACCCATCAAGAGATTAACATCTGTTTCTCCATCCCTTGAATCTGGGATGAACTGAAACTTGCTTTGACAGACAGCACATGGTGGAAGCAATATACCCAGATTTCCTAATCTAGGCCTTAAGAGGTTTGTAGCTTCTGCTTTCACTCTGAGTAGGAAATCAGCCACCATGTAAGGAATATCAGATTTCCAGATGGAAAGAAAGGTCACATGGAGGAGAACCAAGGCCTACCACATATGAGTAAGCTCAGATGACACCATAAGAAGAGACTGACCCAACCTTCCTACCAGCTACTTCAGCTATCTTTGCTGAAGCTCCAGAGAAACGAGAGAGGTCTTCTTGGGTCCTTTAGCCACAATCCAAATACTACAGCTGATTTCCTGCCCAGATTCCTGAGTCATACAATAAAGTGGCAGCTTTTTTGAGCCATTATATCTGGGATGATCTGTTAAAAAGCAAATATCTGCTGAAATATTTCAGCAATTGAGGAAATAGTAATTGGGAGTTCACTAAAGGTGTGAGCAGAGCTTAGAGAAACCACAAAACAGAGTGTTGTGTTCTGGCATTAGCAACACAGGGGACCCTATCTCTAAATTAAAAGGAGGGAGAGAGAGTTACCACAACTCAGAGAAGATAATTGTATGGAGATATTTCCTTAATAGTATCTCTGGCCATTAGGAGATGAAGGAAGGAATCAAGGGAATAAATTCCCATCTTCGTTCTTCTGCCTTCAATTGCTTGCCAATACACTCAGCTACGCCCAACAGCAAGCCTGTGGGCCAATATCAATTTGGTCATATTACTACTTGAAATAAAAAAATATTAGCTACCATGAGTTCTCTTTAGGTAAAGTAGTAGGAATAAAAAGGAGGAAAGAAAAAATATATCCACTATAACTTAACATCTATTACTCCTATCTCTGTAGGGTTTATGAAGGAATCCAATAAAGAAAGGACCATCACAAGTCAGATCCTTTAGACTGAAGGTTTAGATCATCCAAAGAGTTAAAGAATCCCAACCATTCTAGGTATTGAGAGAAGGAGAAAGTATATACAAGACAGATATCTCATCACAGAAGAAATTCTCCACACACACAAAAATTAAAATGAGATCAGAGGGAAAAGTTGACGTGGGATATGGTTGCAACTGAGACCTCAGCTGACCCTTTGTGGAGTTTTGGAAAACAAGTTATCAAATGGCTCACTTGTCAGCCGAGCAAGGAAAGCGCTTTGCCTGCGGTGAGTTAATCAAATCATCTTTGATTGCAACAGATGAAGAAATATGTCCAGCTAAAAAGAAAATACCTATTTAAGACTGCTCGCCTTCCTGCAAGAACAGTTGCTCAAAAAGTTGAAAAGATTGGGAACATCAATCGCCAATTTAAAAAACAAGGAAAATGATTTTGAGTGATTTGCCTTGGCTCTTGATGAATTGACAGATGTTACCCATGCGACTCAGTTGTTATTTATTCAGGGAGTAAATGCTGAATTTGAAGTGACTGAAGAATTAGCCTTTATGAACAGTCTGCATGGAACAACTAGAGGCAAGAGCATTTTCAAAGAAGTTGAGAAACATTAATTCTGTACAACCCGCAGTGAAATCTGCTAAGATATGTTACAACTGGAAGTGTTAAAAATATGTGAGGAGCAGAAAAAGGCTTAGTTGGGCAAATTTTCAAAGCTTGTGAAATGTAAGGTGTTTAAAGTGTGTGATTATGCATTGTAGTATTTATCAGCAGATACTATGCAGAAAACAGTTAAATCTAGACTCACAAGTGTCAACAGAGGAATTCAGTCTCACTTTCATGGAATTAACCATTCGTTATCAATTCAGTGAATTTTTTTCAGAAATAGTTGTATAGCCTGACTTGCCCTAGCACCTATATAAGTGACTTGATGGCTTAAGAGTGGTAAAGTTTTATTGGGATGTTTAGAGATTTTATTGTGAATAAAATTTATCTGAACAAGTACTGCCCTCAACCACTTTTATTGAACACCGACTGGCTTTGGAAATTAACTTCTGCTGCAGATTTGATAATGTTTTTTTAATTAATTCAATCCACAATTTTAAGACAATATTGTATTTACATATAAAACTGTTTCTGCAGTAAAGTATTTTTTAACAATAAACATTTGAATCACTAGTAACATCAGGCTACTTCATACACTTTCTGTGCCACTAATATTTAAAACAAGAAGTGAGATCCATTCATACACAGATTTGCATAGGTTTTCTGAGCTCAAACTACAGTTCCAGCAGCATTTTTTGAACCTCGAAGCAAATACAAAGGCAATTTCCATAATTCACAGTCCACTCAAATGTGCAATTGGGGACTGCTCGCTTAACTGTCAGTTGGAAGAGATTAATATGCAATGTAACAATATGATAAAACACTCATATCAAGAGATAATCTAGTAGAATTCTATAAATGCCTTCAAAGTGATGAATATGTTCAATTAGAATCATGTGCTCATGGATTGAAATCAATATTTGGCAGTGACTATCTGCATGAAAAGACACTTTCAAAGACAAATATGTAAAATATCATTATAGATCAGCATTAACAAATGAACATTTCCAATACGTTTGATGATAGAGAACACTAACTTTGAACTCTGATTAAATGAAATATTATCTCCCCAAAAGTATTCCATTCTTCACATTAGTAGACCTATATTACCAAAAAATATGCACTCAGATATTGTAATTTGAATATTGTCAATAAAAATTTTGAGGAAATTTTCTTTCTCCCTTGTTTTGTAAGAACCTACATACTACTCTTAACGTTGCCTCTTGCTTTGCAATGTTTCATCCTTACTGCCATGGCCACTTCATTTATGGGCCCATTGGGCAATCATAGGAATGGCTGGGACAAGAGGTTCACCCATAATGTGGGTCAGTCTGTAGACCTTATTATTGGCAGCCTTCTCAAAATGGGTGCCCTCTGGACCTATTTCACGACATTCATCCAGAAACTCCTATAGGCTTCCTTGTTAGCACATTTCAATTTTGATTTTTTTTTCCCTATTTCTGTCTAGACTTCCAATCCATTTGCCATTCCTCATGCATTAGTGTAACTGCATACTTCAGGCCAAATCTTATTTTACAGGAAATGGAATTCCATATGTACTGCATTTTTAGATGTACTGGGGGATTTTCCTTCATCACTTCTTTCAGGGCCACTCTAAGTAATACCAGCTCTTTGGCTGGTGCCTGCCCACTATGTAGATCCAATTGCAAAGCAGAATTACAGATGCTGTTAACAAGTCATAGAAAATACTCCATGAGGCGACAAGTGTGTTGAAAGAGAATCATAAAAGTGGTAGGAAAAGGTACCTTGACAATCCAAGTCATCTGTTTGTGAAGTATGTTTTCCTTCTAGATTAGCTTGGGCCCACTGTAGCAAATATATTTATTTTGCAACATAATCCAGGTAATGATGGGCAGTTTGAGTTATATAGTCATTGTACCCCATGTTCAGCAGCTGTAGTCCTCCCAAGGGGTCCAGTTAGCATAATGTCACTAATGTAAGGGACCAGCAGGATGTTCTGTGGGGCATCAAGGTTATCATAGTCTCTCCGTCTTAAATTATGATGCAGAGTAAGAGATGTGATAAAGTCTTGAGGCAAGAAAATTAAGGAAATATTGTTATCCTTGTCCCTAGAAAGCCAACTTCTTCTGACAACTTTTGCTAATAGCAATGAGGGGAGGCATTTACAAGGAGATAGTTGCATATCGGTTCCCAAGGCTTACATCGAATTATTACAACGAAGTTACCACAATTAAATCAGAGCTGCAATAGGAAATATCACCTGATTAAGATTGCCTTTGATCGTTTCCCAAAACCTATATGACTTTTACTTTGGACAAATAGGTTAAATAGGGGTATGTTATAAAACATAGACACATAGTTATTTGATAATAGAATTAATCTCAGCAGTTTCCCCAATATTAAAGCATTGTTATAGCTTAATATCTTAGTGAGAAGGCATGGGCAATTGTAGGCGTTTCCACTGGTTCTTCCTACCATCATAATAGCCCTCATTCCATGGGTTAGGATATTAATGTAGGGATTCTGCCAGATACTAATTGTATCTATTCTCCCAGTACATTTTGGGGCAGAGGAAATAACAGGGGTTTATGGTCCAATTCTTAGACATGGACTCAAGTCAAGACTCCATTTATCTTCAACTCTATAAGCCCTACAGTGGTATTTTAAGTCTAGAGTGATAATTCAAATTCATAAAGGATATATAATAATTAGACTGACCATACAAGTTATCACAAAAACCAGGACACATTTTAGAGTGAAATAGTGATTAAATGGACAAGATGCTGTGGCAATAGGCATAATCAAGACTGTCCCAGAACAACTGCATTGTATGGCCATTGTACTGACAAACTACAGATTATCTATATATTTCCCTTTCAGTACACAGTTACCCTAGTGAATGGCTACAGTTCACTCAGGGCATGACCTGGAGATAGATTTACAGTATATACCTGTGGCCACATTGAATACTTTTTTGCCAAAATATCTGTTCCTTCTATCAAGAGAAGAGCTCTCATTCTGTTACTTCGTTTAAGTATGAAAACTGAATAAGGAATCTCCACAGGAACATAAGGTAGTTCTACCCACTAGACAAACAAACAACAACTATTACACACATACACATAAAATTAACCAAGCTACATTTTAGTAGGATGTCCACATATATTTTATCTCTAGGGGCTCTGTGATAAATTAACACTCACTACAAATTCCTGCAGGTCAAAACACTCTGCATCAGTGTGACTTATTTTAGAAATTGCCACATTTTCTCTGTTGGTTAAGCACCACCAGCTGGCCTCAATCACTCTGGGTCCTCACTATTCCATTGAGATCAGGGACTTCATTCCATTGTTGAATCTCCCACCATCATCTCTGAATAGCAGAGGACATCTACCAGAAAGATAGACAAGGATGCTGGAGTCGTTGCACCAAGGTATTTCACAATGTCTGTTGAAGAAAGGACCTTCAGGTCTTCATTCCAGGGGATATGTTTAGGGGATGGCAGAACAGGTAGCACATAATAGATTCTTTTCCTCATTCCCAGATCCCTGTGACTTCAGAATCTTTCCATTGAGGCATGCTAAGGACATTTTAGAATTTCCTCATGTTAATTCTAGACCACAATTAGGTCCGGGATTCAATTTACCAATCTAAGAGATAATTGTGGTTATTCCCAAGTACTCACTAAATCTCAAATCCTAAGGCTGTCCAAATACATGAATAAATTTAGCCCAATTGAAGTCTTATACTCCATCTGAAGTCTTATACTCCTTACAGTAGCCCTTTCTGAGCATACTCCTATGCAATTTTCTCCAAATCACTGCCAAAACATAATAATGACAAGGTCTTACAACTTGTTTACCGTTCTCTCTTCTACCAGAAAAGTCCTCGTGTTTCTTTTGGGGAGAGGGTGGCTAGTCTCTGTTTCGATTTAAACCTCTTTCTGGGCCTGAAGACAATGATGCTTGGTGGGCATTGTTCCTGAGGGGAATCATGAACCGTCTCAGTAACAGTCATGCACATGTTTTTATAGAAGAAATTTTGTTTCCAGTGGGAAATAAGAAGAGAGGAGGACCATGACCTCTGTTGGCAAGGACTATCCAGAAATTCAAAGTTGTCATTCTCTTCTGTCTGCCTAAATGTTTCCATTCCTTTACTCAAGGACTCACTCCTTCCCTATGTGAGCTCGTATCATGAGATACTAGAGTGGTGCTGTTTCTCTGTAGTACTTACAGTCAGGGTCTGGAGTTGGTCCTCACTCATATCTGCCTTGCAAATTCAAAGATGCTACGGAAGTCTTTCCTCTTCCATTTGTGCTTATAATTATATGTCCGTGGTCTCCAATTATCTGTTTTCCTGCATATTCTCCCTAAGGCCTTCCAAGCTGCTAGCTGATCCCATAATCTTTATAATCTCTCTCATCACCATAGCAATTAATGCCAGAGTTGTTTGCTCTCTAGACATCTTGCCCTTCCCTGTGATCATTCCCTTGTCTCCAGCGTCAATGATTAGAGTAATTGTGTAGTCACCATATGCCCAGGTTACAATTTGACCCCAAGAATGTTATCTGTGCTCACCTCAAATATGTGAACCACCCAATCCTAGAAACTTATTTGGATGGTCAATATCCTAAGGCAACTTCTGGAAACAATTACTCTATAAGTCATATTCTAGTAGACAAAGGAGGACATAAAGACTTTTTTTATTAGAGAATTTATAAGTTTACAGGAAAATCATGCTTAAAATGCAGAGTTCCCAGATACCACCCTATTAATTACACCATGCATTAGTGTGGTACATTTGTTACAAATGCTGAAAGCACATTTCTATAATTGCACTTTTAACTATAGCCCATGGTTTACATTAGGGTTCATTATTTGTGGTGTGAAGTTCTGTGGATTTTTTTAAACATTTTTATTCCAGTAATGTTTATGCAACCTAAAATTTCCACTTTTAACTACATTCAAATATATAATTCAGATGTTTGTGCTACCATCACCTCCAACCTTTACCAAAACATTTCCATCACCCCAAATAGAAAGTCTGTACCTTTTAAGCCTTAACTCCCTATTCCCTACCCCCACCCCATCCCCTGGTAACATATATGATAGATTTTGACTCTATAAATTTGCTTATTCTAATTATTTCATATCAGTGAGTGCCAGGCTTATTTCACTCAACATGATGTCTTCAAGGTTCATGCATGTTGTCTCATAATCAGGACTTTATTCCCTTTTATGGCTGAATAATATAATATTCCATTGGGTGTATATACCATATTTTGTTTGTTTATCCATAAGTTGGAGACACTGTTCTTTCCCCATTAAGTGGACTTTGAACCCTTGTCAAAAATTAGTTGGCCATAAACGTGAGGGTTGATTCTGAGCTCTCAATTCAATTCCATTGGTCTATATGTCTGTCCTTATGCCAATAGCATGCTGTTTTGATTACTGAGCACACTGACTTTGAACAGAATGTGTTTAATAAAGAAACTCTTTTCCGAGTTGTGGAAAAGATTTGGAGAAACCAAGATGGGATAGAGCACTAAGAGGACTCCAACACTAAGCCATATCACTCTTTGGCCACCTGACAGGAGACAGGAGACATTGCTTTTGTTAGAGGAGCTACGGCCACTTTACGCAAACCAGCTTGGCACAGGATGGGGAAAATATGTCAAACTCACTATTTTCCCATACTCTTATTTTCTACAAGTGCTTCCCATTGGTTGAATGTAACTGGCAGCCAGACTCCAGGGAAGCATCCTTGAACATGTAGCAAAGTAGGGAAGAGTGGAGATTGGATCTGGAGAAACCAACATGTCATATCCATCACAACGTGCTATGGAATTTGGGTATTATGGAATATGGAATTTCTGTGACTTGTGTCACAGAAGCATAGTATTCACTTTATTACAGTAATAACATTACAAAACTTAAAAAAAGTTGTACCGGAAGCTCTAAAATGAAAACTCTCTCCCTCTCCCCACCAACTCCCCACCCTCTCTGAGGAAGTAGAACATTCTAGTGTCTATAGAATGGTTTAATTTTTATTACTCTAACTTTTGACAAAATATTTGAATATGTTGAACTGGACAAATATGGATAATCTCCTGACACAAACTTATAAACAAAAAACATTATTAAATGTGTTTGATATTAATAAGATGAAATAAAGTGGGGTGGGGACTTATTAAATGTCAGAAATAACCAGAAAACTTAAGTCCTGAGTTTTACGTACAAATACAAAAGCTGTAAGGCTTTAGGAGAATAAGGTTTTAATAGTGAGTAGGGGCATAAGGCACAGTCTTCAGTCAAAATGAGATGATAAAATAAAATAGAGACCAGTATGGGTTATGAAAAAACTTCCCATTCCATGGAAAAAAGATGAAAACAGTTGTGCCCACTGGTCTAGCATGGGGGTAAGGGAGGTTTTCCCTGCTGAGGGCTCCAAATGAGAGAAAATAATGTCCCACTGGAAAAATCAAAGTGAGGGCTAAGTGCAAGTATGATATTATGGTGGATTGAACTATGTACCCCAATTTAAACATGTCCTCGATCTTGCTCCAAATTCTTGTGGCTATGAACCCATTGTTCATAGGCTCTCTTGATGTTATTTTAGTTAAGATGTGGCCCATTTGAATAAGGCAAGGCTTAAGCTGATTCCTGGAGTACTTTATAAGCAGAAGAAATTCAGACATAATCAGGGAAAGGCACAGGGAGGAGCTAGAAATTGGAAGTCAAGAACCCAGAAAAGAAAGAAAAGAGCATTGCATGTGTTGGTGACTTCCTTTCCTAGCTACCAAAACAAATGTCACACAGTGGGTTGGTTTAAACAACAGGAAATTACTGGCTCACAGTTTTGAAGCTAGAAGTCCAAAATTGAGGCAAGCAAGGTGATGCTTTGTCCCTGTAGAATGTTGTGTTAATTTAGCCTGTTTGTTGAAGGATTTAGATCCTTGTTTTCCCCATCACAAGTCAATGGACATGGCGGCATCTTTTCCTTTCTTTTCTGTTTTCTGTTGACTTCCAGCTAGCTACTCCTCCATGTGGCTTTTTTATTTCCATGTCCAATTTCCTTTGCTTATAAGGACTTCAGCCATCTTGGATTAAAGCCCACCCTCATTCATTTTGGGCACACCTTAACCAATAACATCTTCAAAGGCCCAGTTTACAAGTGGGTTCACACCCACGGGACCAAGGTTTGGGATTTGAACATGCCTTTTGTGGGAGAAATGATTCAAACTCCAATAGATGGTAAAAGAAAGGAAACCCAATAATTGCCAGCAAGCCACCCCCAGAACATTACAGACTGCAGGGAGAAAGCACCTCCTTTCTGCTGCGTGATTGTGGCTGTTAGCCTCAAAAACATGAGCCAATGAATCCCCATCATTTAAGCCAACCCACTGTGCGGTATTTGTTATAGCGCCTGGAAAATAAAGACAGTTTTCCAGATAAATGCAGATAAAACTGAGTTGTGGGGGAGTCCCAACTTAAATTAATGTAGAAACTGGCTCCATACTAGGTAATCCCCTACGGAAAACCAGCAAGAGTCAAATTGTTCTTTAGGGACATTCTATAAGGTGCTTGAGGCTCTTACAGGAGAAAAATACACTAAAGATTCAGTCGGGGATAATAATTACAAACAGCATGTGCAAATGATGTATCATAAGGTACAATCAGCAGAGAACAGAAAGCAGGAAGATTAGCTCCCTGGGAAAATAAGAAAGAGCATTATGAAAAGGTCTGTTTATGTTTCAGTGAGTGCAATTTTCCTGGGCACGTTTTTCAGAGGTTCCTGTGGAGGTGAGCCAGTTTAGCTTTCCATGCTCCTCCGCTCAAAGCTCTTTCCTCTGATTACTTAATGTAGGTGGCCTCTATGTAGTTCTCTCCACTCTGCCTCTTAGAATATATTCTGTTCCTGAAGGACATCTTCTGTCCAAATTCTTCCCAAACCATTGCCATGGAGGGACACACATAATCAAGTCACCTCTGAAGGTTTTCAGATCTATTGATACTTTATTGAGATCTGCCAAGTGCACCCCACCACCCCAACTTTCCTGCATTTTCTCTCTCTCATTTTTTAAGGGATGGCAAGTGATTTTTTTCCTTTGAAATCTGTTGAAACTTTTTTAAAAGCAGTTTCATTGAGATATATTTACACATCACACAGTCCATCCAAAGTCTACAATCAGTAATTTGTAGTATAATCACACAGTTGTGCATTCATCACCACAATCGAATTTAGAACATTTTCTTTCTCTTTTAAAAGATTTATTTTATTTATTTGTTTCTTCCCCCACCCTCATTGTTTTGGGCTCGCTGCCTGCTCTCTGGGTGCTTTTCCGTTTTTGCTTGTTTTCTCTCTAGGCAGTATCAGGAACCGATTCTAGGACCTTGTGGAGTGGAGAGAGGCACTCAAACTCTTGCGCCACCTCAGCTCCCTGGTCTTCTGTGTCTCTTATTGTCTCTCTTCTGTATCTCTTTTGTTGCATCATCTTTCTGCGCCAGCTCTCCACATAGGCCAGCACCCCTGCGAGGGCCAGCACTCCGCATGGGCCAGCATTCCGCGTGGGCTAGCTCATCAGGCGAGCCAGCTTGCTTTTCACCAGGAGGCCCGGGAATCGAACTCCGGACCTCCTATATGGTAGGCGGATCCCAATAGCTTGAGTCACATCTGCTTCCCAGAACATTTTCTTTACCCCCAAAAAGAAAAACCCAATACTCCTTATGGCAGTTTGATATTATTGATGAATTCCAAAAAGAAATACTGGATTATCTTTGTAAACTAGTCTTTTCCTCTGGGCATATTAGAGTGTATTGGATTCAGAGGTTTTACTTTTACTTCATTAAATAATGATTAATGCTTTGATTGGGCCATGTCAGTAGGACGATGAGTCCCTGCCCCCTTGGTGGGTGGGGACTCACAGAGAAATCACACTGCAGAGAAGGAAGTTTTGAGTTTTTGAGCTGTAGCCCTGGGAAGTAAGCACACAGAGGAGCTTGGTCATGAGGAAAGAGAAAAGGCCTCTGGAAACTATTTGCCTGATAGTTTACATCTGGCCTTGTGTAGAAAGCAGAGGAGTTGAGCCCAGATAGAAGCAAGCCCTGGGAAGAGAGAAACCCATGAAGCCTGAACCCTCACAGACGTCAGCAGCCATTTTGCTCCAACATGTGGCAGTAGACTTTGGTGAGGGAAGTAACTTACTCTTTAGGGCCTGGTGACTGTAAGCTTCTCTCCCAAATAAATACCCTTTATAAAAACCAACAGACTTCTGATATTTTGTATCAGCATCTCTTTGGCTAACTAATATACCCCTTAAGAGTCACCACTCAATCTTTTTATCCTTCCCCAGCTCTACATAACCACTAATCTATGTCTATCTCTATAGATTTATTTGTATCATACAATATGTAGTACTTTGTGTCTAGTTTATTTTTTAACCACTTAGTGTAATGTTTTAAAAATTATCAATATTAATATATTTAATTAGAGAAGTTAGTTTACAAACCAAATATGTATAAATACAGGATTCCCATACCCCATCCCACCACCAATTGGTGGTATAGAACATTTGCTGAAATTGATGATAGCACTTTTAAAAATAAAGGTACTATTTTCAAGAGTAGTTATCTTTGTTACAATTGTGGGAAGATTATTAAAAATAGTTCTATCTTTCATTATTACATTAGATATATTTTCCCATATATCACTCTATTATTACCATCTTGCATCAGTATCATATGTTTTTTAATAATTCACAAATGATTATTCTTATACTTGTACTATTAATTATAGTCCTTCATCTATAAGAGGGTTCACTGTGTTGTACAGTCCTATGTATTATCTTTTAATTTTTATTCTAGTAATATAGACATCCTAAAGTTTCTTCTTTTAATCGCATTCACCTATTCAGCTCAGTGCTTTTGATTATACTAATGATAATGTTCTACCATCCCCACCATCCACTTCCAAACCTTTACCATTAGCCTAAATAGAAAATCTGTACAAGTCAAGCATCAACACTTTCTTTTTCTACCTTCTTCTCCCTATGCCTGTGCACATTGATGACGACAGGTGAGCACTATCTAGCAGGTATTTCTGCAATTCCTGCTCTTTCCTGACCCTCTGATGGCTGTTTCCCATCATTATTTCTTGCCAGATTCTGCCTTGCTTTTGACCACACTTACACAGAATGTAGAAATTGTGGGTTCTATCTCTTTCCTAGGTTCTCTGAAAATGCTTTTTTTTTTTTGATGTATTTGTGTAATAATCTTGGATGCTGTAGGACCAAATCCACGGCTAAATATTATATTTATTACTGCCCCCTTAAAAAATAAGCGCTAGATCTTGCATTTGTGAACCTATTTTCATTTAACTACAAATGTGATGATTACTTTACTCACTTTTCTGGAAGGTAGAAAAGAATGAAAAGAGAAAGGATGTATCCAACAGTTATGTAAGTGATGTTCAAGTTAAAACATTTTTACATGAAGTTACTTATTTGGTCTAAGGGGATTCAACCTTTATCTCTCTTTTCCTCATATATCATCTCTTGTGAAATTGTTGTGATCTACCTTCCATCATTCATAATCTGGATGTGCTGTAAAAAAAGGGAATAAAGCATGAAAATAAAATATAATGATCAGAATGTAAGGATGCTAAAATGACATTCTTTGCTTCAGACTAGTGATTTTGGAAGAAGCTCATCCCTTAGAACAATATAAATATTTCTAGTTTTAGTCTTAAGATATTTTTTTGCTGACTGTGCCAAAAAATGGAAAAGACAATTTAATGTGCACATATATAAAATTGTGCAATGACAGGAAACAAGCCAAACTCAACATAACATCTATACCCTTGGTTACCCAGGCGAGAAAATCATTAGTTTAAGTAAAGAAGTCTTACACTTCATTGTGCATTGTTACTTTTTTTTTTTTTTTTACGATAAAGAGATTCATGGAAAGCCTCAATTCAGATTGACAAAGAATCAGAAGAAGAAATTGCATTAATGATTAACTCCTATTTTGAATGCCGTTTGCAGACTTACTTAAGTTTTTGGAGGCAGAGAAAATTACTTTTGTGGCAAGCTGAAGAACAAGGCAGTCTAAGGATTTAAGCTTTGGAGGAAAGGAATTTGGTTTAAAAAAATCAAGATGATCAAAGGATCTGGCAGTTTGGAATGCAATACATTTTTCATGAAGATGCAACATAATTTAAAATGAGAAATTTAGATGTACATTAGAATAAAGCAAATTATTTACTATTCAGGATAAAAGAAGATCTCTAAATAAATGGGATATTTAGAGTTTAATAGAGTAATTGTATAGTAGATGAATAAAGTAAATAAAATGCAGAGTGACAGGAAGATAATATGAGGAAAATAAACTTGATGGAAACATGTTTTATAAAATCAAGTGACTGTAGTCTGCCTACTGGTTTCTTATGTCTTTAACATATAACTCAGGAGAATGTCAAGCAGCAAAAGAGAAAGCAGCTATGCAGAAAGAAAATTTTGTTTTAAAATGAAAGCATGTTAATGGTTATAACCGCTCAACCTAGATACATTTTATAGGAAATCGCTGGAAAGTCTCAGTACTTGTTTAGGGTACAAAACATTTCTTACAATGCCAGAGAAATCCTTCAGAGTATCATATATCTATAACAATATTCCCCATAAATATCAGTGACATGGGTGGTCAATTTTATCACATTTTATACTACACTTCAAGGATAAATTCTGTAATGTAAGCCCTCTATTATATCAAAGAAAAATGAAAAGAATCTACTGTTACAATTGTGCATCTCAGATAGTTCTTCTTATGATAGATCTTTGGGGTAAAATATCACGAAGCAAGCAGTTCTTTAAAAAAAAATCCAGGGAAAGAAATGCTTTGGAATTATCTTAGAAAACTAAACCAGAAGGGGGAGGAATAATATACATCAAGATTAAAATGTCATTATACTGTTTAAGTGAAACAACTGTACCTTGAAAAACACATATATCTATCAGCTTAGCAAGGAAATTGTGGCATTACAAAAAGGAAATCATAAACATTTTTTAAAGTCAAACTTAGGAGCTGTATTACCACCATATTTGTCACGGTTGGATTCAAATGCATATTTTACCACAACAATAAGGAAAAAAGAACAATGATGGTTTAAGGAAAAACTTTAAATTTTATTTGACTAGAAATAATGTGTTTGGTCTTTTAGGGGCTAACAAATAGTTGGTGTGTTAAACTATATGTACATTTGTGTCACATCCCATTCCAGAATGAATGTAGCCTAAATTTGGGATCTACTTGACCCACATCATCTGTAATTAATTCCTCTGTCACACACGCTCTTCTCTGCCCAGTCAAGACTACTTGTCTTTCTTAGACTACATTCTGCATTCTGCTGCCTCCATGAATTTGCTCATTTTGTTCCTGCTACTTGGGAGTTTCATTTCTCCTTCAATGCTCTGTCAGCAGCTGACTTGTACCTTCAAGGTCAACCCACTTAAAATCTCATTCCCTCTGAAGTCTTCCTGGATAATCTCTAGAAGAAATACCTCCTAATATCTCTGAGTTCACCCTGCACTTCATTTTCATTTTTCAGAGCATTTAATACATTTTTCTTTGTTTTATAGGATTTCATGGACAGGTCCTCTCCTCTGCTAGGTGGGAAGCTATTTTATGGCATGGGTCTGACCCTAATCCTCTTTATATGTCCCAAAGTCCCAGTGAAAAGAGCTCATATCAATTGGGTACTCACTGGATGACCATCCAGTTGCCGAAAGCAATACACCATGTCAAGGCTAGAATCAACACAAACATCTGAGTCATCAAGTTCATACACCAGAACGTTCTTCCATAACACAGGTCTTTGGTTGCTTGTTTATTAGTAAGACAATATAAAAATTACATGAAAATTAAGGTGGACCAACGCATTTTGCTGCCCTGAGGAAAAATCAGAGAATCACTTACACTTCTTTTTCCTGAAAGTTGATGGCTGTGCTGTCTTGCTCCTTCTCTAAATGCTCTGAAGAAATCACCAGTAGAATATAGCATTATCATTGCCTGTAACTTTAAAGAGATTGCTTCAATTTGAGGAAATAAAAAATATCAAGACTGTGTATGTTAATAGCATTTGCCACTTACTGCATCATTTACAAGACATTAAATTTAACAAACAGAAGGGAAGGTAAAGCACTCAAAATCTAAATTGTAATAGAGAAAAGGAATGGAAAAAAAGAAGGTGACAATAAATAAAACGACCACCATCAAAATATAAAATACGAAAATATGAAATATCTTGTGTGAATATGGAGATATCAGGAACAAAATAATCTGGCTTAATTGTCACTCTAGGGATATTCTCCTCTTAAACATTTGAAATGTCTTTTCACAGTAAAATGTATCCCTTAATTGCCAGGAGATAATGATAATTATAAATATTCAAGAATTACAT